>JAVQJL010084074.1:0-24928 GCA_036024295.1 Nannoperca obscura
ATATACACACGTATTTTGTGTGTGGTGACTCAAGTAGTGTGTGTTACACCAGTTGTCTTGTTGCTCTGAACCTTCGCTCCACTGCAGTAATGGACCCAATGAAGAAAAGGGGCGAGAGACATAAAAAGACAGAGAGAGAGAGAGAGAGAAGTCCAAACAGCCTCAGGCCGATCAGCTGTGGCTTTTTAACCTCTGCACACACACACACACACACACACACACACACACACACACAAAGGGATGTGTGTGTATTTGGACACTCACACTCGCTCTTTCACTCTTCTGGGCCAGATTAATGACACACACACAGTTTAGATACACACCATACATATGCATGCATTGAGTTGGAAATCGACACACTCGCAATCTCTCTCTCTCTGTCTCTCTCTCTGTCTCTCTCTCTGTCTCTCTCTCTCTCTGTCTCTCTCTCTCTGTCTCTCTCTCTCTGTCTCTCTCTCTCTGTCTCTCTCTCTCTCTGTCTCTCTCTCTCTGTCTCTCTATTCTACATATATATATATGTAATGGTATACAACACTTTATGATGTAGCAGCTATAAAGGACACTTTTTTGTTACTTATTCTGTGAAGCCATATTTTAATTGTCATTTATTATCCGTGTATGCAGCAGCCTGCACCTACGGGTGCCTATAAATCTATTTAACACAAGCAACCACTTATATTATGTGTTATTAATGTTTATTGTGCTTATAAATGCTGATTATTTGTCCCTTTTTTCTTTACTTGTGAAGCACTGTGGCTAATACAGTGACCCCTCTCTTATGTTTAGATAAATACAGAGAGTATCAGTGGATTGGACTAAATGACAGAACCATCGAGGGAGACTTCCGCTGGTCGGACGGGAACCCTCTGGTGAGGTTTTCCAACTCTTTGACTTTGTGTGTTTTGACCTGCAGTTTATCCCAGAAGACAATAAACACACTCTAAATGTTAAGGTGCCACACGTTTCTTATCCTACAGTGTATCCACACTGCGGTTCATTATAAAACTTGCTAAAAAACATATAAATATCTCCCTATATTCCAAAAGTGCACAAATATAATCCACAAGTTCCACACGGTCTGAAAACGGTGCAGCTCGCTGCCCTCAAGTGTTGTTAGGAGTCTGCAGTCGCACCTGAAGGGTTACAGGTAACCAATTAAATACGATTGTAATTATTCAGAGCAGACCGGGATAAAACACAACATGTTAAAATCACTCACAAAACTGTATTGACTTTAGCTTTTGCATTCACGTGGCTGTGTTTTAATCTGCTGCCAGCTCTATGAAAACTGGTACAAAGGCCAGCCTGACAGCTACTTCCTGTCCGGGGAGGACTGCGCGGTGATGGTGTGGCACGACGGCGGCCGCTGGAGCGACGTGCCGTGCAACTACCACCTGTCGTACACCTGCAAGAAGGGCGTCTGTGAGTTGGCTTCTAACGAACTGCACCTTTGCTAAGATTTGACTTTTAGAATCAGGGAGGATCTAAGAAGCCGGCGTTGCGTCTCCATGTTTCTTCCATGGTGCAGCATCCTGTGGCGAGCCCCCCCAGGTTCCCCACGCTAAGGTGTTCGGGAAGAAGCGCTTGCGTTATGAGACCAACACCAAGCTGCGGTACTACTGCGAGGAGGGGTTGGTGCAGAAGCTGAATCCTGTAATCAAGTGCCTGCCTGGCGGCCAATGGGAGGAGCCTCTGATTACCTGCATAACAAGTAGGTGCATTAAATTATCATGACAACAACAATCACAAGCTATCGAGTCAGTGTGCTCTGAAGGATTACATGTGTTCATTCTTTGTAAAGGCTCAGCAGAGAAACAGGGTTGAACCCAGATGCATGACTCAGACTCAGAGACAGACAGAAGAGGTCAAAGGTCACGTTTACTTGTGGCACAAAAAACAGCAGCAGGTGAAAACAGACAAACAAATCCATGAAAAGTCAAATAGGATTGGATTCAGGTGAGAAAACTAGAAAAGGCTCTAGTTGTGGTTAAATAAGAAACATGTCAGCAAAAATACAAACTTCACTCAAAAGTTCAACTCTTAATTGAACCCTGGTTGTCCGAGTTTGCAGTTAATTGCATCCATCACTTGTTAATCACAACTTCAAAAATGTGTTCTTCTCATTTTCTTTGCCCAGAGCATTAGCACCATAAAAAGAGGAGGAAACTCCACCCGATTGTACACGTTAAAGTCTGCTTACAGATGTTGGGGAGTAGCTACAAGTGCATATGTGCAGACCGACATTAGCATAACACACCTGAAAAGAAGAAAAACAAACATGTCATATATAAAATTAAAAAAAGATGTCTGGCTCTGCAGCATCTTTACAAACGGACCATCGGGAGTCTTGTTGTAGGAGTGCGGTGCGGCATCCTGATGCTACATCATGATGCTACATCATGATGCTACATCGTTGTGCTACATCGTTGTGCTACATCGTTGTGCTACATCGTTGTGCTACATCATGATGCTACATTATGATGCTACATCGTTGTGCTACATCGTTGTGCTACATCATGATGCTACATCGTTGTGCTACATCGTTGTGCTACATCATGATGCTACATTATGATGCTACATCGTTGTGCTACATCATTGTGCTACATCGTTGTGCTACATCATGATGCTACATCGTTGTGCTACATCGTTGTGCTACATCATGATGCTACATCGTTGGGCTACATCCTGATGCTACCTCGTTGTGCTACATCCTGATGCTACATCGTTGTGCTACATCATGATGCTACATCATGATGCTACATCATTGGGCTACATCCTGATGCTACCTCGTTGGGCTACATCCTGATGCTACCTCGTTGGGCTACATCCTGATGCTACATCGTTGTGCTACATCATGATGCTACATCGTTGTACTACATCATTGATGCTACATCCTGATGCTACATCGTTGTGCTACATCATTGATGCTACATCCTGATGCTACATTGTTGTGCTACATCATTGATGCTACATCCTGATGCTACATCGTGGTGTGTTCAGGAGAGCAGGCTGATCTGGAACATAAGCAGCTCTTATTACAGCTGTGATTCTTTAATATCTTCTGTTTTTCCTCCCACCTCCAGCACATTCGATGGACGAAGGCCCGGTCGCCTCACTTCCTCACCAGCGCGAGGCCGCCGTGGAGGTCGTGGAGGTTGCGGACACAGCCACAGAGAAAGCAGCTCCACTGTTCTGGGACATTAAGTGGAACGTCTAAAGACATCCGGCCTTTTAAGTATTTTTATTTTAAACAATATTCCACATCCTCCTCTTCTCCCCCACTTTTTACTTGTGTCTCAAAATACTCTCCAGTGCAGCTGCTGCATTAAGTTAAACTGTACGTTTAAATCTTTCATATTAAAGTGATCTCAAGGCCACCGTCCTTACAGCCATGTAATCTAACGTGCTGCATGTTAAAACTAAACATGTGAACTAGGTCACATTCATGTTGATCCCTGAACTTTATGAAACTACTTTTACTTTGCAGGACAGGAGCTGAAACGTGTTCTCTCTCTTACACTGGCATTTTATACTTCTATATATGTTTCCTTGTGTGGATGATATACAGATCAAAGTTGAGCACCGGGCTAAATTGGGCTCCGAGTAGCTGAATATACTGAAGTCACCTCATTAGTCACCTGCATGTGGAGGAGACGCCTGCCAGTGGTCACACCTGGAGTTAACGTGAACAGTTAGACTACCTTTCTCCTCCCTGCGCGTGTTTGACGTCTGTAAAAGATCATTCTCAGACACGTCTTTACATTGGTTTTGAAGTGCAGCTCTGATGCGAGCAGAAACACAGGTGTTGTGTTTGTGGAGAGCTGCTTCCTCACCTGAACCGCCCACTCTGCTCGTCCTCTGGTGCTTTTCGTTCAGGTGACTCTCAGACTTTTGTTGTATGGTTTGAACTGTACTGTATCTGTGTGGCCAGAAGTACATGAGCAAGAGTTTCATTATTAATGTATCCAGATTACTCGACGCTGGCACTGAGGTGATCAATGAGGAAAATCAAATAGTTCAATGATGCAACAGTATGTGTAGTTTTTAAAGAAGTACTGTAATAGACTCTGACAGTAACAATGCAGATGTTAATTGTTGATCTAATGAACACGCACTGAATAAATGTACAAGTAGAAATAATGCAGGAAAATGGATCCAGTGAAAAAGGAGAAATAAAATGTAATTGTTACTAACGTTACATGTCGATTCAACTATGTGAAAACATACACATTAAACATGTTTGTAAACATCTATTTGTAATATATATATATATATATATATATATATATATATATATATATACACACACACACACACACACACACTTCAAACTCAATATACGTTTTTTGATACAACAACAAGAGGTCACCAAAGTAATAACGTTTCCACTCCGACACACTTTAACATTTTCTTCATCGTTGGGAGACACACACGTCTTCATGACACTTGTTTTGTAACGACAGCTGTGTTTGTTTAATACATTTTATTTGGGGCTACCTATAGCAATAGGCGCCGTACAGATGCTTCATCTTGTTGGGGAATCCAAATGAGCGCACCCCGGCCTCCGGGACGCCTCCGCAGCGCTCCCTGGGGCTGCTGATGGGAAACCGTACGCTGCCGTCCTTCAGCCACCCGCCGTCGCACTGGTCGTAGTTGTGGAAGCGCCAGGCGGAGAACAGCTGGCCGACCAACGCCAGCTCGGCTCCCTGATGTTTGCATGCGAGTCCCGCCTGCTCGAAGGAGAACGCCCCCGATATGTAGGAGACAGAGCCTGAGGGAGGAGGAGAGAGTCAATCCAATCCAAATACTAACATTGTTTTGTTCAAAGTGGGAGAAATCTTTGGTGACTGCAGTGGAAGTTTCCAGAGACAGATGAGCCAAGTATTTCCCCACTTCATGTCTCACCAACAGATTTGTATTGTCCTCTGTCAGCCCACTCTCACACCCTGGCTGCTAAAAGTGACATTCACAACACGGAAACGCTGCAAAATGATTGTGAAATACAGTAACAACACTCAACAGTGCTCCACTGGCGATTACAAGAAAATCCACAAGGCGTGACCACTTTTCTTGGAACCTGGGTTTGTTTTCAGGTGCAGAAATATGAGCGCTGCCTTGAAAAGGTCTTTCATGAAGGTGAAAGTCAGCGTGAGAACCCCCCCCCCCCCCAGCTACAGTGACAATGTGCAATGATTCACAGCATGTTTTCTCAGAGATGAGATTCTTGGAACTCGCTGCAGTGATGTGCAGGTGGTGTGCAGGTGGTGTTGGGTGTGGTGACCACGCCCTGCACTGATACCGGCTGTGGCCAGAGGTGACGCAGGCTTCTCAGCTTGGTGTTAAATTACTTTTTAACATTTAAAAGGAAACATCTGGTGTTATTCTATATATTTTTCTTCTTGTCAGTAAATCCACACACAGTATTTACTGACATCACAGCTCCCACATATATAGTTTAATCAGCTGGTCGCTCTAGTTTTTAACATTTGTTGGGGACTATTTTCACCGGTGGATGGATCCACATTTGGTGGCGGCAGGACTGTGTGTGTGTGTGTGGGACTAGTCCAAATGATGAAGGTCACGAAGACTTTAAAGAAACTGACCAACAACCTTTTTCCTCAGATCAGAAAACGCTCATATGGGTCCATTTGAAAGTCAATTCCAAGCTAAGTACTTGTTTAGTTTGAGGCAACTTAGTGTATAATTATGTTCACCTGAAGCCATTCCTACTATTTAATATTTTGACTTTAAGATCCAGAGCAACCTTTCGATCCAAGCGAAGCCAGTGGAAGCTTACCAGACGCCAGGGAGGTGAAGCAGAACGCGTCGAACCGATCGTGATTCTTGTCTTTGGCTCCGTAGCTGCGGATGCCGGAGACCAGCTCTCCTCCACAGGCGGGCCGAGGGTGAATAATGGGGTAATGAACGGTTCCGTCATGGAGCCACCCTGCATTACACCAGTCCAGCCCCTCCGTCCACGCTGCAGGAGGACACATGCAGATGTAAGCCAGCTGATGCAGCTGCAGACTACAGGTAACGGAGAGAAACACTGTACCTCTGTACAGCTGGCTGAACGAGGCTAATGTGCCGTCTTGCTCAGCACAAGCCTCCTTGGCCTCATGGAAAGTGAATTTGTAGCGGCCATGTTTGCTCTGATATGGGAAGACCACACCTGGAAACAGAAGCCATTCGTCAGTGTTGATGTTTTTACACTTTGTACCGTGTCCTGTGCCTCCATGTAGCTGCGGGGACATTTCAAACCTTTTCAAACATTTGACTTCATTTATAGCAGTAACACTTCTTCTGTAGCTGCTGCAGAAGAGATGTTTCTTCCAAAAGCAGACAGGGAGCCATTCCCTCCAGTTTGACGTTGCTTCACTTACCTTCAACCCTCAGAGTGACGTCCACACTCTCGTCCTCGATGCCATTGACAAGCTCACAGCGATACGTGCCGCCATCTTCCAGCTGGAGGCGGCTGAGCTGCAGCGAGGCGTCCATGGTGTGGGCCTTCCGTGGAGAAGCCCGCGGCCCAAGGTGTCCGTAGGGCTTGAAGGCATGTGCATTTAACACCACGATAATGTTCTCCGGCCCCGCCTGCTCCGGCTCCAGCTTTGTCCATTTCACTTTGTAGTGGCTGGGTTTGGTTCTCAGGATACATGGCAAGGTAACGTTGTCTCCCCTTCGGCCAACAGTGTGGGCGTTCACAGGCGGCTCCAGGAGATACTTCAGCTTCTTGGGTGCTGCAGGTGAAACAGGATCCAGTAGGTGTGACGTCATTGTTCAGTCATGTGGTTCATTACTTACACTGCATCATAACATCCAAACAAATAACACATTTGACATTTTGAGAAAATCTGCAAAAGAAAATGCTAATTAAATGCAACTATGAGGAGTTGGTTGGTCGAGATAAACAGCTGGCGGTGCCATTACACTGCTGCAGAAGAACAGATGCAATGAACACCACACATCTGTTCGTGTTACAGATCGGAGGTCTGCACTTTCTTTTCATGCCAGCACCGTTCTGGGGTGCAACCAACATCTACGTCAGTGTCGTCGACAAGAAAGGTCACTCAACGTCAGTAGAGAGTTCAGTTTTTTACAATCCGACAAAAAACAGAGCAGCATTTAAAAAAATGATCAATCAATAGTTTAAAACAAAATCAGCCTCTGAACTTGAAAGAAAGATGGTGATAATTCTCAAAAAACTATTTTGTGATCAACATTTACAGCCGGCCCTGCTTTGTTTCTAGTCTCTCCTCAAAGACCTTCGTTGTGTTGAAGACATGAAGACATGAGTCAGGATGAAAAGAAGTTCAAACCCAACCTTCTTTCACACCTCAGCTCGCTCATCAGCTGCAGACAAAGAAGGATTTCCACCACCTCAACCCTCACACTCACTATGACCACTGTACCTGCTCTGTTGGAGGTGTACACAGCTGAAGACCAGGTGGAGCAGCTCCATGTTAACAGAAGAACCACCACACAGTTCATTATGAAGGGAGTCACTCCTCCAGCTCCTACAGCTCACCAGGAAATAGTTTCTGCTGAGATTCAGTCTTTAGTGCACAAAAGCAATCATCAAACCACCAGACGATTTTATTAGCCTCAGTCTGACGTTAGCAAAGGAAAAGAAGAGTTCAAACCTGTGAAGTTGAGAAGGTGCAGGTGTCCGGTCACCCTTCTATGCTGTCCCGCATGACGACGATGCTTTCAAAGTGTTCCTGGATAATTCATAACTCTGGGAAGTAGAAGCTACCGTTTATTCCAGCTGGCTCTTCTGTCCAAGTCCTGAATGTTCAGCTGTCAAAGCCAGTTCATCTCTCTCTCACTCCCCCGCCCCCCCGCTCAGCAGTGTGTACACAGGATTGTTGTCCTCTCGGCTCCAGATGTTGACGACCATATGAATGTCTTTGTGTCTGATTCCCTCTGATATCTCCTCACTTCTGCTCATTCAAAGTGAGACTACATGAAATCCGTCTCCACAGCCGGTGTTGAAATGTGAAATGGACAGTTGTGCTGTGACTGGGTGCTCCCCGTGACTATTAAACCAATCTTCTTTTGTTAAACTGGTGAATTAGAAAACTTGCACTGCATCCAATGGCTCAAATGAAGTTCAAGAGAAAATCTTTGTGACCTGACCTAACTGAATCCTGAACTGGCAGCAGAAGCTTTATATCATTCATTGAGGAGCATTAGCTAGCCTGGCTAGACAACACTGTCTCTATTGTCCCACTGGGCCCAGAACTGACGGGTTCAGTGGTGCCTTTCCTATATGGTGCTATATGTTAGCAAGAAATCTCACTTGCTAGTCAGTAAGAAAGTGTGAGCCAGTAGACAAACCCATTAGCGAGCAAGCTAACTATTTTTGTCACCTTAAACTTCTGTGAAATACACTTGTTGACTGTGACCTGCTGTCTGTTAATACAGTACACACATACACACCCAGTGAAACTATAAGAGAGCCGTGCACCGAGCGGCTAATCAACCTGCTAGCCTCCAGGCTCGCTAGCAGGTAACCTTGCTTGCTCATTGGCTAATTAGCTTGCTTTGCTTCTAATGGCCTGTCTGTTTGAACCTCCAGTCATGTTGAGGTAATTACAGGATAAAGGATCATTTATGGTAAATGTTGCCTTGCTACATACAGCTACAGTTAGCAGTTAGCTCCTGGCTCTGGTGTGGACTGGAAAAGTTCGTCTACACTGGAGTTCAAGCTTTCTACAGACTGTTAACCTCCTCAGTAGAGGTCAAGGACAAGTAGTCCTTGTCCCAAGTGATCCTTCCTCCTGTCAGTAGACATCTAAATATCCCTTGTTGGTCGAAGCTACCAATACAAATCAGTAAAATCAGCTTGTTTTCTAGGGTCAATCAAAGGTCGTTCATTTTCCAGTTGCAGCTAACATTTAATAATTCCTGTAACATGAGGGTTAAATATATGAGACATTGTCTTGACTGTATTGGCTCTTGCTGTCAAACAGCAGATCATAGCGTACAGTGCATATGTTGATGAGCCATCGCTGCACAAGCCTTCCTGTGTCTTCTAACCTTCCCCAGAAGGCTGCTGCCAAACAGCACTATAGTGTGCATTCAGCCATCTTTGTTTTTGTGGAAGAGGAAGCTGCCCCCACCCGGGCACAAGGGCCACAAGGGCCACATTGTGACAGTCACGGTCTCCACGCAGTGACAGCAGGCGGCAATCACACAAACACCGTCCAACGTGGAAAGAAGAAGAAATAATGGGATTCTTCTGTTTTGGTTTTGCTTGTGTTGCTTCTCCATTGTTCTCCGTCATCAATGGGACTCTTTCTTGTCCTCCGATTAGTATTCACCCAAACACCTCTAGGTAAAACATCCAACTGTTCCTGCAGCACTCCATCCATCCATCCATCCATCCATCCACCCATCTGCAGTCTGAATGTGCTACAGTACTGGAACTTAACACTTGTGATCTAAACTGGATGTTTATTGGTCGTTTTATAACTTCTTAAAGAGTGTAAATGCATTGCAACTTCATAAAATATTAGCAAATGAAAACTTCACATCTTTACATCTGTGACGTCACATACTGTATGTTGCATGTAGGAACAACACACTCTTACAAGGCGAGGCAGCTTTATTTCTGCAGCACATTTCAAACAGAGAATTCAAAGTTTCTTTAAAAGGTTTCGTTAAAGTGGAAAACCAAAGAGGTTCGATCCGTCTTTATCCTGAACTCAGAGCCTTGTGTCTCTGCTGTGTCTCAGTACTCAGAGACACTCATCACTTCCTCTGCAGGTTTTTGTCCTAAATGACCCGTAAAGACTTCTAAATACCATCAATCGTTACCCACCTATTTAATTCCACTTAATTAAATGTAACAAAACATCTTAATTTAGCTTTTTCAGAATAAATACATTTTAAATTAAATAGATACATGAATAAAATTACATAAAATACAGTTACAGTGCAGTAAAAAGATGAAAGCTAAACAAAGAAATATGTCCCGCAAAGTTTGTGTTTTTTGGTTGAGCTACTTCCTGTTTTATTTTGAAATGTTTGTTGTTGGTTCGTCTCATTTCCTGTCTCAAGTCCTGATCGTTTCCACCTGTGTCTTTCCCTTGTGTATTTATTCTACGTCTCTTATTACTGTATTGAACCAACGTTGAGTTTAGCTGCTTTATTTTGGTGTTTGTCAGTTTTGTATTTGTGGAGTTGAGTTTGTCCTCCAGGTCCTTTTGAATAAAGTGTTTTTTGTTACATTTATATCTGCATTTTGAGTCCTGCTTCACAGATTCCTGACAAAGTGACAGAAGACAGATAAAAGTGCCACAGAGAAACCAGTTCTGCGAGTTTTTCATTTTGTTTTGAAGGAGAAAAGTCAGGGCGCATCTGAGATCTGGAGGAAGTTGGTTCCCTGTGTGCAGCACGAGGTGCATTGATCAAACCTTCTCTGGCATCAGCTGCAGTCATTTTGGTGGGTGAGCAGCACAAACATTGCCCTCTGCTGTGTAAATACTACAGTGCCAGTGAACAACAAGCGTTCAGAACAGCTTCATTCTAACACTTGAACTCAGTACTGTAACTGCACCCGCCTCTAATCTCGAAGGCGACAGAGGACCACTTACAGTAAGTCAATCACCACTCGGGACCTTTTGCAGACCCCTCACTGACCTCTGTGGAAAAACATGCCAGAGTTAAAGTTCATGCCACCGTGTGTTCGCTTAAACACAAACTGTGGCCTGAATACATTTGTCTTCACGTTAGCTTGAGGCTTCTCTTGACAGATGATGTTTTCCTTCAAAGAAAGGAGGATCAGTGGTTTCTGGTCTCCCTGTTTGACTGCTGTCCTCTCTCGGTAACTTCTTCCAGCCTGCAGGGGAACTCTCTCGGCCCTGCGGCGCTCTCTCACGCTCCCACACTTCATTCAGAGTTGATTGATGGAGTTGTTCTGGTCCTGCGAGTTGTTTTTGCAGGTAACTCTCCTGAAGCAGCGTGTCGGGGGTTAGGACTCACTCAGACTCTGGTTCTGTTTAAAGTCTTCTCGTTACATTAATTCTGCACGAACAGAATCTGTTGGAAGCACCAAGCGCCCTTATCTTCTGCAGTGCAGAATGATTGAATGTCTGTACTGTCCACATTCAACAGGTGAGAGCAGGTCAGGCCTGCAGCCCTGATGCTGATCATGCTGTGTGTGCGTGACTCTGCTGACAGAAGGCGTGACAAGCGTCGGGGTCATGAAGGCGGCCTCACTACCCCTCTGAAAGGTTCGAAGACACTCTGCAACACGACTCGCTCGCTGAGTGAGCGTTTGAGCGTAGCAACAGATTTGCCCTGACAGCTCAGAGAGGCCCCCCCGTCTGTCTGACCGGGGGTTTTCTGTATCCCCCCCGCCCGCCATTCGTGCATGTAACTGCGGGTACCTTTGTTGTCTTTGCATACCTCCCAAATGTTAGTTTAGGCAGTTTTCTTGGACCTGGAGTTCACCTTTCACCAATCACTATGCAGCAAACACAAGTTGTGCATTCCTTCTCCTCTGGGTTCAGAGTCAGCGGAGATGTTGCGGTGCAGACAGACAGGGAGGCTCCTATTTTACACTAAAACACTTATACAGGTAGACACACACGACATGACAGTGACACAAACAAAGCAGGGAAGTGGCTGATTTCTGATTCGGGGAGCAGGTGTGACTAATTAAAGAGACACAAGGCAGGTAAAAATGTTCTAATTAAACAGGAAGAGCAGACAAAGACTAACGGGATGTAACCGGAGCAGAGTTTGGTGCAGTTCTTTGTGTTTAACTTGAATAAAAACACATTTAAGTGTCTCTATTCTGTCCTTTTAGGAGTCTTTTCACACTGTGACTGCTGGGCAGGTGAACCCAGACGCACATTCTGCCTGTTTGGCCACTTGGGGGCAGCAGAAACAAGCTGTGATTGGATTTTATCACCTTTTACGTTGACTCGGCAAACAGGTCTGCAGACGGTTGGCTATCTACACATCCAGCAGACAGGCAGCAATGTTAGCATACGTGTCCACTCTAATTTGATCTCCAAATGTCTGAGGAAAAATCTCTCTTCGAACTTTGAATCCAAAACAACGAGCTGAAAGATGCTAAAACACCTGGTGGAGCTGAGGTCTGTGGGACTGACACACGTTCATATCACACACAACGTTAATATACATATAGAACCAGGTTTTCTGGCACCCTGAATCTAACTGCACAGCTGTACCTTCATCTTCTGTGGCTTGGATTGTACATCATTTGTACGTCTGCAAGTGAATCAATGTGAATGTGGACCCAGCATCCACCCTGGTAGATACTTCTACTACTACATAATCCAATAATAATGTTTCCTCCTCCTATTTGTCGAAAACAGTCTGATGCTGGTGACTTTAGCTCAGTTTGGAGTCTTTAACTCCTTTTTCCTTCCATAAACTCCCACTGAATACGTGTTTGATATAAACCTGTTCATACACCCGAGTGAGGCTGTCACATGACTCCCTCCGATCCCAGGTGTCAGTGGCATTCAACTGATGGTTGTCAAGTGATCGTTAAGATGTGTCATGTGACTCTGCTGCTGATCGTGTGAGATGTGTGAACTGCCAGGTGGTTATTCCAGCAGTGCCGGTACAGTTTTGGTGAAAAGCACAATTATTAATGTAAACGAAGTTCATAAAGAAGCTGCACACAAACATCTGACCTGCACATGCACTTTTACTTCCTTTGTTGCAAACCTACATGTTTTTACTACACTGTAACTGTATTTTATGGCATTTTAATGATGTATCTAATCTCTTTTTGAATCTGGATCTAAGAGCAGAGGCGGGGAGAGATAAGCCTGCATTCCTATACCCGTCTTACTCTCTCATACAGAACAGATGCAGATACTCATCTCTCAGCAGAAACATGCCATTTATCTCACAAATTTGATTCTTAATAGGATTTCAACTGGCACTAGAGGAATATCACTTATTTTTATAGTTTGTTTTAATCTTTGTCTCAACATAATGAAACAGCATAAGACAGATAATTGTGCTATTTCCTGAAAAATGACATGTTCTGAACCATAAACAGCGTTTTACTGGCATCATGACAAAACATGTTTTTATAAGAAAAGTTTCCTGTTAATATTAGAAACTTCTCCCAGTAAAATCTGTTAAATGAAATTGGCAGATGATTTGTTTATTTGTATAAAACGTATTTTGAAGCCCGTGGATGGAGACACTTGCTAAGACAGATGCTATTTGCATTTCATACACGCTCACTCTGAAGTGGGCGTGCAGACAGCATAATAGCACTACCGTGTGAAAGACCTAATGTTATCTCTGTGTTACGCAGCAGGCCGGTTTGGGCTTGTGTTTATCGGGCTTCATCTGGGGCCAGGCCTCTGTTACCTTCACAGTTTGAGTACTGATTGGGAGATTGTGTTATCAGTGGGGGCCCTGGAGCCACTGCACTGATGGAGTGACAAGAAGTATCCACTTCCATAGCAAAAAACTAAAACAAAAATCTGTGGCACGCAAACAGTCAGGTGACAACCAGGAAGTCCTCGTGCTAGTTTATCAGCACATCCAAAATGTCCATGTTATATAATGTTACATAATATTCCACCAGTCACACACCAGATGTACATTTTGTCATGTTTTAGTGAACACGCTGAACTAAATACTTGTTCTTGTACACAAAACCTCACGGAAACAAACACGTGGAGGCATCAAAATGTTGCAAAAGCAACTCACGAGTTTTGCTGTTATATACATCGTGAACGAATGAATTCAGGTGGAAGAAGCACTGTAACGTGCAAGGTGTCATATTTTACGTCATATATTACATTCTGTGGAAAAGAAACAGTGAACGTTGGCAACTGAGTCTAATTGAGCAGCTTGAATTGAATGGTTTGGTTTAGATTTGGGACGGAGATGTGTGAGAATTTATCTCGTGCAACTCGGCGTTATCACTCCGGAAAAATGTGTTAAGCTGTCGATTGTTCAAATCTGGAATAGAAGCTCAGCACGAGTGTCTTAATCAGCTGATTACGGGTGTTTGCTCTCACTAACCCAACCAGATTTCACCCCCTCATCTCCATCAGCCAATCACATCGCTGCTGTCAAACCCCCTTCAGCTTCAGCTATATTCTTCTTCCACTTTCTCTGTGAAAGATATCTTAAGCTGGGTGGAGCTGACTAACACATGCAGGCGTAACTGTGTTGCAACATTTGAAAGTATTTGAAGAATTGTTACGTTTTTATCGTCAATCTGACATCCATGTGATTTTACTAGCACGAGACTAGCACAAGACCTCAGGTGTCGGCCACGGGATTGGTTGTGCTGAGTAATCTCTGGAATGACAGCGACTCCTCGCATCTCTGTGGCATTCAACATTCATGCTGATCGCAGCAGGCCATCGCACCTGGCAGAGGACTGCAGCGGCCATTTGTAATAAAGCTGCAGAGATTATAGATGATTCCAGTTTCATACAGGTTGGGTCTTATTTTCATAGTTATTTAAATGGTTTTGATAACATTGGACTCACCTCAGTAACTGCTGCTTCCTGAAAAGAGAGATTCATTCACTGTAATGTTGTTAGCCACAGCTGCGGGGGCGTGGTTTCGGTGTGACAACCGCCTGAAGAGGTTAGCGTAGCGTAGCTGCTATAGCATCAGTTATAGATCTTCATTGAAGGCTTTTCTCAATGAAAAATATGTTTGTGTACGACTGGCTTTGGATCTGATTGGTTGAAATTGGCCTGTGATAGCTGGTGATAGTTCGTCCAATCGCCTGCAGAGTAGATTTAGAAACTACTTGCCCATTTCCAAGGACAGCGACAGCGTAGCATGCATTAAAAAAGAGGCCTCATCATTCGACTCAAAATCATCACATTTTTTAATTTTCTTGAGCTTCAAAAGCTTTTTGTGAGCACTGCTTACACACAGATTAGAAATGGTGTCCGTGTCACGTTTTATAAAAGATTGGAGCTCGCAAATTCACAAAAAACACATTTTCAGGTCCTACGGGGCTTATGAGCACACAGCCTGAGCTGACCGGCACTCGTACCCTTTATCCACCAGCGTGGGTCTGATTCCTTTCCGGGTTCGTGCTCCTTATTTTAAACTGTTTGGAGAATTTCCATCAAAACAAATCAGTTCCGAACCTGAAAAGTTGGTTCCCAGCTGGAAACATAGACTAGCAGGTGTTCAGGCGCGAGCTGTGATGTCATCAGTGGGCGTGTCCTATTTGCCAGTGGTCTTCTGATCATTAACAGTAATATCTGATCAATGAGATCCTCCATCTTGCTCCTGCTGGAGATGCATCCTTAACTCGAATGTTGGCCGGTTCTCTAGAGAGCACAGAGGTTCCTGAACGGAACCGGTTCAAGAACCAGAGTCGATCTAATGTAATCCAGTACAGCAGTTTACTCTTATGATGCCTGTAATCTAAGATCATTTAGCATTTATAGTATTTCTGAGTAAAAATAATTGCATGCTGACAAAGATACAGTATGTAGTTACCTGTTAGTCCTGAATTTAAATATATATATATATTCATTCTACCTTTTATTGTCAATTTGAATAATGAGATTCATTTAATATGGGATTCATTTATTCATTCTTTTTGAATAAATCCTTCTTTTTAGAGCCCAATAAAATATAAATGGATGAGATTCAGCAGTTTGCCCGGTTTTCTAAATTAGGAGCTGAACTTAGTTCATCAGATTGTTAAGTTTTATTTAGTACCTGAGCTTATTGACCCACATCACACATCACATGTGTTTATCTCTCTGTGCTTGTTTACACTGCTGCCAGTCTCCCATTGGACCTCCGTGATGGCGCCATCCCCCGTGTGATTTCTGACGTGATTGCAGATCTGTTTTCTAAAGACACAACGACACACGGAGGTCAGAGGTCATTGTGTAAATCTGTTAACACAGCACAGGTACGTTATCGGAGCAGAAGCAGTAGGTGGAATCTACACCTGTGACTTCTTGAGAGTGTGAACCTGAGGTTGGCTCGGAGGCTTGTTGAAACCTGTAACTGTTGAGATAAAGTGTTGAGGAGCGAGATCAATTGAGCAGAACAGACAAGAAGAAACGAGTAAGGAAAGAGGCCGTTCTGGCTCAAAGTCGTAAGTTCTTCTATGATATCAGTCCAAGACATAAGCCATTACATAATGAGCTTCTTCCAAAAACAAGGCTACACCTGCACGAATAAGCTCTTGTCCTTAAGAGTACAACAGACGGATTAATTATGTGTTTCATTTATACTTACGTCGGGACACTGGATCTATGAAATTTAAAGAATCACCCTGAAAAAAAGATTCTTTCATGCTTTATTTATTACAAATATGCCGTATATATGACACGTAGACACGCTGACTGAGATAAATGAACGATTCACTAGCAAGGAACACACCCTCCATGTGATACGTTTAAAAGATTTATTCAACAGAGGGACATGTCGAATGTCTGAATATTGCTGATGGTGTCGAAGCTTCGTGGGGACGTCCGCCGTGGCACTCGGGCACGACGAACCCCCAAAAAGCCTCCCATACCTGGAGAAGAGATGAAGCCGATTTAAGATCTTTGGGATCTGACCGGATGTAACGGTGATATGCTTGCGAGGACCCGCAGCCCATGATTTAAATTAAGTGGGAGACATCCCAGTGCCAGATGTCTCGGCCGGTGCTAGCAGCTGTTGTCGGTGGACTGCCGAGGGCGCCGGCGTCCCTGCCGGTGCTAGCTGCTTTGGTTGCTGGAGGTTGGTAGCCGCCAGTTGCTGCCATGCGCAGTAATCGAGAGCGAAACGAGGGAGGATTACGGAGGTTATTTATACGGAAATGGCGTAGTGACGTGGTTGACGTAATGGGGGTGTGTTCCTGCTCCCGAAATTCTGCTTAATGGCAACAATATTAGGTCAAAGAAGATGACGCAGTGACAGTTGAGGGACTATTTTCAGCGGCGGATGAATCCACACTTGGTGCTGTGGTGAGTATTGGGGGCAGCAGGACACTGTGTGTGTGCACACACACCTCCCTATGCTCCACCACCACAACCTGCCACCGAAGCGACTGCAGCCCAAGCTTCAACAGCTCAACCACAAGCAGCTGCAGCACGCCCATCTCCTAACGCAGAACAGAGGCAGACTCCTCATCATCTTTCCTCTGGGGCCTGTCAGCCATATTGTCTCCTCCTCACGCCAGACAACTGACCTCCCTTATGGCCCTACTGCCACTCTGTGCGGCGTTCTTAAGAGGTCTTCTTCCACCTATTGCAGCACAAACAGACAACCACAGCCAATGGAACAGAGAGCAGAACGAGGCAGAGGGAGAGGAAGAGGCTGACCATGGCAAAAGACTTTGGGCCAAAGACGGTCAAGAGAGACGGCAGGAAGGCGACGCTAGCTGCAGGGGCCAGACGCATCACCAGTCCGACTGAGCCGGGGAGAGTGGAGGCGGCGACGGGGAAAGTGTTCCAGAGGAAGCAAAACCAACGCCCACAACCCAAGAGACAGGTTTAGCACCACAACACACATTAAAGAAACCACACAGCAATTAAAAGCGCTTGCTCTGCTGCAATGAAGACACGCTTACAGCAACTGATACAGTCAGGGGCAGATAATATACACGCAGCCATTACACATTTAGAAGCCAAACATGGTCAATCACAATACACAGGGGAGGCGCAACACAAACTTCCAACATTCGACCTCACAATAGGGAAAATCAGACCGGTATCCGTTTAATCTTATGGCCAGAGATCTCATGATTGCTTTTGGTATTTGTGTAGTGTCCAAGCCTGATGGACTGACCGTTTGTAAATTGTCAGACACACTGACACACTGCTTCCTGTCAGCATGTGGAAAGCTTAACAAAGCACACCACTGAACCATGGCAAAACCTAGGGTTCCTGGCTAAACAGGCAAACAGGTGTCATCGATCTATGTGATAACTCTCCAGTGTTGATGATGCTGGTCAGCCCACTGAGTGGAGTGTTCCTGTGCATCCAGACAGTCTGTACTGGTTCACTTTCCAGTTTGGAGGAAAAGGTTACACCTTCACCAGACTGTGAGTCTCCCACCATCTACAATCAGGCTTTGAAAGAGAGTCTCGACTCACACCTGGTTCCGTACTCCTACAGTACATAGATGATCTGCTCTTAGCAGCACCAAATCAATGCAAACGAGACACTGTACATGACTTTGGCATGATTTGGAAACAACGCAACTTTCTCACTTCTGCAGGTACTCCTGTCAAACACGCATCTCTTGTACTTGAGCTTTTATCTGCTATTTTACTCCCCTATAAAATCCCTGTTTGTAAATGCAAAGCTCACACCTCCGCGTTTCGAGAGGAAACGCTCGAGCAGATGCGGCTGCAAAATCCGCTTCACTTCTATCTTCCCCCTCCCCTCTCAGCAGATGGTTTCACACCTGCCTTTAACATCTCTTCTTCCCACAGTGGCTGATACGCAGACTCTTGCAACATCTTCTGAAAAGACATTGTGGAGAAAGCATGGCGGTGTTCTTTCCTCAGATAACGTGGAAAGACATGGACTGGCCCTGATGGTTAACCCTGTTTACCTTCACACTTCTTTCCTCATTTCCTGAAGTTGACTCATGGTCTCGACCACGTGTCCAAAGGGGGAATGTTAACCACAATAACAGAGCAGTATTTCACTAAAGGTTTCTCCTCATGTCATGTATGATTTGTGCTACTAACAATGTTTCTCACACACCACACAAACCACAAGCAGCTCCCCCTCCACCAGCAAGACCATTCGACCATGTCACGATGGACTTCATTGAACTCACTCCAGCAGACATTTTGTAGGGGCAACCTCAAAGAGTCCTTCCCTCCTCGAGCTTATGTGATGATGAAATGTTGCTTTATTGTTAGGAACTGTCCAAATCTCTTGCCCAAGTTTCCCAACAGGTAAAAGCAGTCCTCCCGACTCCAGCGTCCACACCATCGAACCAGGTGACTGGGTGATCATCAGAGAGCTCAAGCGAAAGAACTGGAGATCCAAACGCTGGCAAGGCCCATTCCAGGTTTTGCAGACCACCTTCACGGCAGTGAAGGCAGCTGAAAGAGCAACATGGGTTCACGCCAGCCACTGCAGGAAGGTCCCAGAACCATACCAGGATTTCGCACCACGACCAGCCCAACCAACGGGTTCTCCAGAAACACCGACAACGGCAGCAGAGGAAAACGCTCACTTGCACACACCAAAACTAAGGCTGCGATGACTCAACACGGGTGAGAGTGTGAGACTAGCGCCGCTCCACACCGCTCCGGTGATTGACAAAACGCACCATACACGTTCCTGAGAAAACACCTATGAGTGTGTGTTACCTACGCGGGAACAACGATGGAACGCAGATATCGTCGTCAGGATGTTCCATGGCGCCAGATAATAAGCCTGTCTTTTGTACTCACACTGTTACCAGCTCCTTTCTTCTGGTGGTTTTGGTTTGATTGTTTTCCTTCACAGAACAAGGCACCTCTCACAATCTACATGCATCCACCTAACAACTCCAATAGTGCATGTCACACACGACACAAACGTACCGTCGCACGAACACCTAGATCATGATTGGCTTGAACATGACCTAACTGTGCCACACGGGACACATGGGACAAATATGTAAATCAGGCGCCCTAGCGAGAAATCATACTAAATATGTCTGCTCAGCTATGCCTGCATCAACACACACACCTCGAGTAACCACATACGCAGGTAACCACAGAAATGTTTGCTAATGCTAGTTTTCCATGGATGTTTAATGATGATATGTCTTAAACCTTACCAGAGTGGCATATTTGATGTTCTCTTATCCTGTCTTATTATGATTTAAGTGATCAATGTATGATCAAAAGGGGGAAATGTAATGGAAAATGTCTGTAACTATAATAGAAATGTGCTGATGAACATGTTTTGTGTATATTGTATGATCTATGCCTTGTCTGTGTGGTTAGCAGTTGCATCTTCAGCTCTTGTTCACTTATGGCCTTCTCACCTAGTGCGCGACTTTTACTTACTACAAAATGTTCCATATAACACAGG
Organism: Nannoperca obscura; assembly: GCA_036024295.1. NCBI lineage: Eukaryota > Metazoa > Chordata > Actinopteri > Centrarchiformes > Percichthyidae > Nannoperca > Nannoperca obscura. The sequence continues at coordinate 20,037 of JAVQJL010084074.1, forward strand.
AAGTGAGTACCCGCCAAAGGTGAAGGGAGGTAAGAGTGTCACACAGATATAAGCATCCTGCAGCGCTGCGTTCGGGGAGCTCCAACTGCACTCTCTGACTGTGTTTGTACCTCCTTCTTGCAAGAATAAAGCACGCTGAAAGCCAACCAGCATCGGACAAGTCTTAATTTAAGTAAAAGCCTCCAGTGGTATACAAAAATTGCCACGACAGAGTCCAGATAAACGACAGAGTGTGTGTGTTCATGGTGATGAAGGAACAAGATGCAGCACAAAATGCTGATGAGACAATTACAAATTAAAAATTAAAAAACCAAATACATCAGAAAAATAAAAAAGCGTGAGTGTCGTGATCCCTGGACACTCACACGCTGTTTTATTTTGTAGGTCTGGGTCTGTGTTCCTGTCTTTGTATTGCTTCCCTCCCTTTGGATTACTGTCACCTGTGTCTCGTTACTCACCTGTTTCTGTTCCTATCGTTGGCCCGTGTCTGTTTACACCGGTTGTCTTCCTTTGTCCTGATGGGATCATTGTATGTGTTTGTGTTTGCTGCTGTGGATTGTGCTGTTCTTGGTTCTTGGTTCGTTGTTCCTGACGTTTTCCACACTCCTGTGGTTTTTGGTTTGTTTTGTATATTTGTCCATTAAATCCTTTGGTTTTCTGGAGCTGCCTGTCACCAACTGGGTCCTTGTCCTGCAGATCATAACAGTAAGACTGGAAGGAAGGAAAGAAACAACCCTTTCTCTGTATAATCAGCATATTCCCACCCAGTGTTTTTAAGTCTTTTGGAGGCTACTCTGTGTTTTTAGAGCAACATATCAGGCTGTGACACGTACACAGTACCCAGATGTCCTCTATGCATTCACTGCAGGTTTGAGTTTGAGCATTAGTGGAGACGTACAGTTTGAAGTTCGACTGACGTGGCGACAGGATGCTGAGGAGACAGCGAGATGTGTTTTAAGTCACTGCACAGATCAGGGCGTCTCTTTCTTCACCTCCATGACACTGTAGTTAAAATTCCCCCCAGATCATAACAACATTCCTGCCAGTTGTTTCTCCTTTCTGAAGAAAAGGCTCTGCTGCAGGTGTGAGTGACATCTCTTATCAGACTTTACAGCAGGGAGAGGAGGACGTGGAGTAACTCCGCCCCCGGCCTGTACTGTAGTCAGTCAGCCACTGATATCTAAGCACAGGCTTCTGCCTCTTCAAAGGCACCAGCAGGCCCGCATGCTTCCTCTGCTGGGACTGTGAAAGGCACAGTCAATGATCTATGCTGTTGTGGCTTCCTCAACCAGTTCAGTAAGTCGGTCACCGAGGCCAGCAAGTAGTGCATAAAGGATGCGGACAAATTCAGTCAAGTTCACACCAACAATGTATTGATCTCACAAACAGTTGATTTAAATAACCCAACAGCTGCATTAGGAGTCATATTTTCTTCATCACAGTGCACAAACCTTGTTTGTGAAGCCGTGACGGCTCAAGCCGCTGCTGTCGCTGTGAGAAATATAAAATGACAAACTTCCCAGGAGACACCCCCCAGACACCGTGAACAAGAAGATGTCAAACCTCTTTTGAAGCAACTCTTGTTTGCACCAAACACAGTCGGTACAGTACCCTTGAAACCCGTACCTGCATGTACCTACACCCTGGATCTGTTAAATGTAGGCAGGGTTGTTACGGTTGCTGTTACCGGATGATAACAGCCACAGCAACCACAGTAAATAGCATGACATCATATGTAACGCAACACAGTCAACAAAGGAGCACAGGAACACGATGGAGGACAACCAACGTTTCGTGCTCCTCGAGCGAAAACAACCCGAGAGCTTGGGAAAGAAGAAGTGACGATTCTGTTGACCAATCAACGGGCTGCACTGTTTCTAGCCCCGGGTCGGTGTGCTAGCTTCCTCAACAGAGAAGTAATAAAAACAGGGAGGATAGAGTGGTTTCATTGGTGCCATCTGGTGCTAATGGAAACGTGGAAATAAGCGTTGTAATGTGTAACAACTTGTTGGAAACGCTGCTAAATTGACCTTTCGTCATTAACGTGGTCACAGCAGCGATCGCAGCCTGAATGGCTCTCAGGATGTGGTATTTTCACAATCTGCTCTGCAGCCAGTGAGCGGTGGCAGCACTGTTGCTGACAGAGGTCAGGATCTACTTCTACAAAAACTCAAAGTCGAATCTTTGTTAGCTAACCACGCTAGCATTCTCAACTTTGTCCGTAAAACACGTGCAGAAACAGTTGAGTTAGCATCGTCAGTATCAATGACATCAGCTGCCGCTACATGGACAATGCATGGACACTCAGTAAAGTTTACGTGCCCCGAAGCACTCAATCAATTCATTATTGGGAGCTAATACTTTCCTACTGAACAGATTTTTGCACCACCCGATTGGCTACATCTTTATTCTGATTGGTGCTGTTATTCCTATTATTACTGGATATATTAGTATCCATGTAAACACAGCTGTTGTTGTTCAGCTGTGACAACGCAGACAGCTGCCAAACTGATCAGTAATGAAATCACTCACAGAAGATCGATGAAATGGCAAATAAAACAAAAGACTTTGACCTCTAAGCCCCGACACGTTACCAAAAGAGAGTTCCTGTCACAAAGTAATGGATTACTACTTGTTACAGACGTACACGGAGGCTTCAGGCACTTCAGACCACCTTAAAAGTTACAGTAGTAGGGGGGCGGGGCTAAAGGTGAGCATGCATTATGCAGGAGGAGGCAGGTCCGGTGGGCGGGACCCAGCTCAACAAAACCACACATGAAGTACCGGCTCTTGTGTTTGTCTGTGAGCTTCTTCTTCCACACACACACACACACACACCAGCATCCTGTCTCTGCACCCCAGGGTGTGTGTGTGTGTGAGAGAGAGAGACACAGAGCCGGTCGAACTTTTTGTGCTGGATCTTTAATCCCCTTTTCATCCTCCCCCCCGTCCCCAAACCAACTCCAAGAGGGAGCATCAGTGGGGAGAAAACATGACGGACGCAGCCACCAACATGCGGCTGAAGCTGCCGATCGTCTGCTTCATCCTGGAGATCATCCTCATCATCCTCTTCGGCGTGCTGGTGAAGTACGGCCACGAGACGGATGCACGGGAGTGGCACAACGAGAGCCACCGTAACATTGAGAATGACTTCTACTACCGCTACCCAAGTGAGTGTCCTGTGGGTGTGTGGAGGGTCAGGGTCAGAGGTTACAAGGACGTTCAGGGGTCAGGATAATAACATGGTACAGGTCCGTGTGTGGGGGGGGGTTTAATGCTTTGATCACATTGCAACTAATCTACCAATGTGTCCTTTACTCTACAATCAAATGCATGTGCATTGAATTATAGACATTGACTACAATCCCCAAGATGACCATGGGGAACATAATGAAAAAATAGAAAAAGAATATTTAAGCATTCATTATCTGTGGGTAAAGCAGCTAAAACAACTCCAGTGAAGTTGTGTTGTAGCTAACCTTCTCAGTCACAGGACTCCAACCTGCATGTTCACATACGCAGGTGTTGCTTCACATGTTGCTTCAGCTTTCGTGCACTGCTCTCAGATGTCTTCCTAAAGTCAGCAGGACTGAGAATCCAGAGCAGATTGTTGAAACAGCCATTTTCAGATACTACTACTACTACTGCTAATCCAAGCATCATTAAAACAGCTTGACACAGCTGTTTCACACCGGAAGCGTCAATTCTTGGCACACCTTAAAGTAGTATTGTGGTTTTTTGGGGGCGTTTCCCATTAATCCTTTTATAGCAATTAAGAATAATCTAATTTTATAACTTTCTGACGATGCTTAACAAACCTCTCTTACATGCTCTCTCAGTGCTTTTTACATACCTGATCCACAAAGTGTGTATCTCACTTCATTTACAGTCATGTTGTTGTCAACACACTTGTGTTCTGTGTGAAGGCACGAGAAGCTGCGGAGCTGCAGTCACTCTCTGGTTTCCCTAATTGGGAAAAGTCCCATTCTTTCCGAGTGAACATTTCCCAGAGATGTCTTCCGGTCCGCTGCTGTCCCAAAGAGGCAGATCCTCTGATCGTTCAGCTCCTAATTTAACTGGATTGATGGTGTAGATAAAAAGCTTGAAGCACAGGCCGCTGATTACACGCTCATTACTGCGTTCATCAAACGCGTTTTCTGTCCGTTAACATTAACGGTTATATGTTACTAATTATGCAAAAGCAAACTTTAAAACTTTAAAATACTGAACTTTTTCATTGCTGTCTGTTCATTTGATTTCCTTTTGACAGAAACTTTTTGTTTTCTGGTTCACTCATCTCACAGTTCCACCTTAACACATCATCCTAAAGTAACATGACTGATGGCCGGTGGCCGTTTCCAACCAGTGCAGACACTCTCAGAGGTTTCCAGCTGTCTTTACCTGGAATCTCTCTCTCTCAGGTGTGTCTTTCTGTGCAGAGAAAGACACATGTTCTCTTCTTACTTAATACCATTAAAATCAAGTTCACCTGAAATAACAGCTAATGTTTGGTGCCAATAAATGAATAAAAGATGATTAAAATCACTCCCACTGTAAACTGTTATACACGTGTTTTAACTGAGAGAAATAAAATGTAAAAGTGATGTGAATCTGAGGATGTTTTGTGACATTAGCAGCTTCAAAAACTGGTTGTGTGTGTGTGTGTTTTTCTTATAAGGCAGGACGAGTCCTGAAACACAAAATTCAAGTTCACATCAAAGCTGCAAACGTGTGATGTAAAGTAATAGATGTGGTAATGGTATAGATGCCATGATTAATTAAGACGTTAACAGCAGTTTAATAACAGAACTAAAGATGAGATCAATAACAGCAACAGCAGGAACAAGAGGCAGCAGCTGCAGCCACAGGTCCAGACTCTGCAGAGGCAGAAA
>JAVQJL010084079.1:0-15512 GCA_036024295.1 Nannoperca obscura
CATGACAACTGTGGGGAGACATGGTTTGAATTTCCTCCTCTCAATACTCGTCCGTTGTCTCCCTCTGGACTCTCTCTTTCTCGGTGTGTTTCTCTCCAGATCTCCTGCGGGATGTCCGCGGATCTGGTCACCATGGCCGGCTTAAGTTCAATCAGCTGATCCAGAGTGTAAACAACAGCGGCCATAAAGTTGTTGTTGCGCTCAGCTGACTGCAAGTGAAAGTACTTCCAAAGCAACAAAAACACCAAGAACCTCTCCACCAGCACATTTGTGGAGGCCACGACACCAACAAGTTAACACCAAACAAAAAACCCATAAGTACAAAGTTGAATAACAAAAAGATTTAAAAGAGCAAGTAAGACGAGCGGAGCAACCATATCGGGCAGCACACACTTACAAGCGCACGCGCACACATACAGAATTGTAACGCACACATTCATGTGATATCTATCCTACTAATGCTATATTGCCAGACATTACAGCAGCAATAACACCAAAGTGAGCTTGGAATGAGTCAGTCATTTATCACCAGTGTCTTGAGACTTGCAGGAGTGGAAGTTAAACTTCTGTTTCTGTAAAACAATTCAGAGTTATCGTTAAATCATGTTTAATACAATAAGGGTAATACAGATAGCAATATTTTAGTAAAAAATAATTGTTTTCTATATGCAGCTGCAACCTTTTTATGGTAATATTCAGGGCATGTAGACTGGTGTCCTTGTTCCCCCCCATTGTCGTGAGCTGGGACACCAAGAAAGAACATGAGAATCTTCCCTGCAACCAGAGATGCTCAGTAATTCTCACTCAGAGAGCAATAACAGTAATACCCAGAGAACGCAGATGAATTCCAAGCCAAACCATTTTACCAGAATACCTTTAGCTCAGCAACTCACTGTGTGCATTCCTGACCAATGGCAGGCATAATAAACACACATAGCTCTAGGAGCTAATTATGCCAGTGCTGTTAATCTGTCTGGCTGCCTGTTTGTGTTGGATTGTTTTGATTGTTTGGACTTGCTATGTCTGCCCTTTGGCCTTGATCTGTGTCATAAAAGGAAAAATATAAAGCATTTGAGGATTTTATAAGGTCTACCGAGAAAGAGAGACGGAGATCATACAGTGGCAAAAACAATATGGGTTTGTTTGGTGCTCGTTGCTTATTGCAATCCTACAGGGCTTCAAAGAAACTCAAAAACCCAATCTGAAAATACGGAAAACAAATACTGTTTATCCACAGTCGGTATATTAACAGTATATTTTTAGTCCATTTCATCTAGACTCAAGTCACATTCAAGCAAAGTATCTCTACAATAATGAAATCAACAAGAGTGTGGTCAGACAAAAGTGAAAATCAGATTGCTCTTAGATATCACTGCTTCAAAATAAAAGTAGCCTTATTCATTTTTTGGGATCACTGTAAAAGGTTGATGACAGTGAGGGCTCTGTCAAATGCAGGGATGTCAAGCAAAACTTTTTTTTCCTGGCTTATCTTTTGCTGCAAAGCCATGTAGCATCATCTACCAATGCACTGCGTTTGCTAATCAAATGTGTGCAAGTGGACATACCCTGTATACCTTGTAACATGAACTATGTTGCAAATTTAGAGATGGAGGATAAAATGAGAGTTGTATAATCTTGATTTATAGTATTACAAACCACTTCGGTCCGGACAGGAGGGGAAAAGCCGGGTTGGCCTTGGCAGGACCGAGCAGGGTGATGGCGTGGCAGAGACAGATTGTTTGGACAGAGAGGCTTGGAGCTGGAGCACAGTCTGAAGCACACAGAGAGAACATTAGGGGAAAGCCAAATACTCAGAGGTTTGTCTTACTTCAACTTCTTCTGGTCAAGAGCCCGTTACCACAGTGGTAAACAGATGATCTGGCAAAGACTGGAGGGGAGAGCCCGGCTTTTAACTGCAGTAGAGGTGATGAGGAGATGAGGACCAGCTGCGGATGATCAGAGGGAAGCAGGCTGCCGGGCCCGCCCAGGACTAGACAACACACACACACACACAATAGACATACAAAACACAGAGGGGAGGGGAGAGGAGAACAGGCCAACCCACAACAACTTTGGTGTTTTGAGTCAGATAATCCTTAAAACTCATGAATTACTTAAATTGGACTTCATTGATTGTGCTAAATCAACATTGCATTGCCTTGTGTCTTTTGTGGCTATAAGGATGGCAATGTCAGTTGGCCACCACTGGTCACATAAACTTTTGGATGGATTGCCATTAAAGCTTGCACAAACATTGATGATTGTAATGATGTTGATGTTGATCCCCTAACTTTCCCTGTAGCACCACTAATGAGGTTGACATTAGTGGTTTTAGTAAAATGTCTCAACACCAATGTACGGATCACCATGTAATTTGGTACAGACATTCGTGTCAACCTCTGGATTAATTGTGATAACTTTGATTATCTCCTGACTTTTCATCTAGCACCATCATAAGATCAAACTTTCTGTTTGTCCAATCCTTTGGTTTTGGCCATTTATACTTAATGCCATTCCCATTAGCCATTAACTTTGTGTTTAGCTCTAATTAGCAAAGTAACACACTAAACTAAGATGCTGCCAAACATCAGCATGTTACCATTGTCTATGTTGGAATTAGCATTTAGCTGAAAGCATCAGTAGAACCTTAGTAGAACCTCAATAAGCTGCCAGTGTGGCGACTGACTCGGAGGCTCGCATTCAAACCAAAAACAGAAGCACTGGTGGGGGCTTGAGGTTTTCTGGTTTGTATGTGTAGGCTTAATGGCTTTATGGTTCAACATCAGATGTCTCCCATTGATAGCACCACTGCAACATTAGATGGATGCATTGTGCATGACCAGGCCCTATAATGCTTTATTATATAGCTGTATTTACCTTATTTAATTCACCTTGTGATAGGAGCAATTGAGGGGAATTGAGGGGAGTTATTACTGCGTTTAACCTGTCATGGTCCATAAACTATGGGGTGTGCTTCCTGTTTTATTTTGTAGTTCTGGGTCTGTTTCCTGTTTTTGTCTTGTTTCCCTCCCTTTTTGATTACTGTCACCTGTGTCTTGTTACCCACCTGTTTCTGTTCCCATCATTTCTTGTCTATTTAGCCTGGTGGTTTCCTTTGTTCAGTCTCGATCTATTGCGTTTCATGTCCTGCGTTTTTCATGGTGTGCATTCTCTTGTCCTTTGTTTCCGGTTCAAGATGACTTAACGTGTTTCTGTTTCTTTTGACTGTGCCGCCTGTTTGTTAGGTTTACGCGTGCTCTGATTTTTGATGTCCTTGTTTCAAGAGTTTTTCATTAAAAGTATTCACTGTTCCTCCTCGGCTGACTTTTGCTTTTTGGGTCCCTGTTTCCCGAGCCTGACAGAATGGACCGAGCAACAATGGACCCAGCGGACGTGTGGTCTGAGGATTGTCAGCTTAAGGAGCTGTTGACCCTCCGGACCTTCTGGAGGAGGATGCCAGATGCCTCCCATAGGGAAGCTGTGCTGGTAGCAGAGTACGCCACCTGTCTCATCCGGGCCATCCACCGGAGTGGCTCAAGGGTCGCCGCCGGTCTCGTCTGGGCCGTCCGCCAGAGCGGCTCTTCACGTCTGGTCATGGTGCCCGGTCTCGTCCGGGCCGTCCCCCTGAACTGCTCCTAACGTCTGTTCATGGTGCCCTCCCGTGCGGCCTTCCACGTCTGGTCTTTGTTCCTGGTCCCGTCCGGGCCGCCCTCCCCGGCGGCCTTCCATGTCTGGTCCCGTCCGGGCCGGCCTTCCACGTCTGATCCCGTCTGGGCCGCCCTCCCCGGCGGCCTTCTGCGTCTGGTCTTCGTGTTTGGTCCCGTCCGGGCCTTCCATGTCTGGTCCCGTCCGGGCGGTCCTCCTTGCCTGGTCTCCTTCCTGGGCCCCTGTTCTGGCTTTTCCGGCCTGCTTTTTGGGTCCCTGTTCCCCGAGCCTGACATAACCATTATGTACTGAATGTTGTTAAATAGTTGCATTTAGTGACCCATGCCTCTATTAGTAACCATTAAAAAGAAACTGCATCACTCCAATTTGACTTGATAGTAACAAAACTTTCAAATAAGCTACACCTGAAGTGTTGTCACTGTTTATATCTCTTTCCCAGCACAGGTGTATTTGTGGAAACAGTGTGCAACGATGCCTACAGAGCCTGAGAACGTCTGCTGCAGGGAGACACCACAGGTAGTGGGAATGCTTGGTGGATGAAATTGTAATTATGTAGTCATATAGGGTGTGAATAAATGAAGGGTGTGAATAAATGACAATCATTGTCTCAGTTTAAGATAACTGTTCGAGTGATCCACTTATAACTTAAACAGTCAGAAGTCCATTTTAAAAATATCTGAAATGCTAGGCTCAATTGCAAAGGCAATTTTATTACATCAACCTCTCGGTATCAAAGATCACTTCAAAAATATACTATAATAAAATATTTTTAATTTAGAATATCAAAGGTTTTATATTATAAAAACCTTTGATATACCTGAGACCGCTGGAGCAGTTTGCTCAGGAGGAGTGGGCTAAAATACCCGTCGACAGGTGCAGAAATCTCATTGAGAGTTACAGACATTGCTTGATTGCCTCAAAGGTTGTGCAACAAAATATTAAGTTAAGGGTACCATCATTTCTGTCTAGGCCAGTTTCATTAGGTTTCTTTTTTAAAATGATTCTGTTGAACCACAAGTCAAAAGCACCGTCTGATGGTCAAGGTGATTTTAGTGAATTTATATTACTTTTGTCAGTTTCAGTGACCATTGTAGATTTTTCTTTAACAGAAGGGTACCAACAATTTTGTCCACGTGTGTGTGTACATATATATTTTTATTCTTTCATTATTTGGTTTATTTATTATGAAGGTCATCTAAAGACAAGTTACTTTATTTTTCACTTGTAATGGCTGTTTGCACCTTTTTTTTCTTTTTTTTACTTTGTGATTTGAAATAAAAGCTTGTAAAACTTAAAGAAGGTTGGTTCTGCTTTCATTGGCTTTGCTGTACACAGAAACCAATAGCATAACACTACTAAAATACTTTCTCAGTTTCCTCACAGCTTGGCAGACAGTTGGCATTGATCCTGCTGTCAAGAATAGTTTAGTGGACAGTCCTGCAGTGTTCTGACCCAGTCCAACATAAAATGGTTAGCACACACGGAGGAATTTACTGACAGCAGCTAGGACTTTTCCATGGAAAATAAACTATCCATGCAGCTCTTGTGTCCTCTGAGGCTGGGGAAGATGCAATGACTTGTGTTGGTTGATGCAGCTAACAACAGAGCAGTTCCTGTGTTTACTTCTGAGCTTCAACATGATACTCCGAGTCTGTAGCTGGCGAGAACAATATAGCGGACCCTCGCAAAGTTAGTTTTCAGGCCGTGGGCGGAGAGACTCAGACAGGGTCTCATTATTATCCTAATGAGTCCCGTTGTGACATAGAAACGGGAGCAAATTCTAAACAGCTTGTTTCTTCACATGTTTTCTGATATAGGCAGACCACAAAAAAAGGACTGGGTGGTCTTATTTCACAGTTTGTGGGTAGGTATGCACTGGAGATACCTAAATATAAGTGCAAAAAGACTGAAAAAGTGGGTTTTTCATGTTATGTCGCCTTTAATCCCATTATGAAACTACAACCTTTAGACCGACATTGCATGGGAAATTACATTATCTACATTTTTATTTACAAATCTACATTACATTTAAGTGTCACAGCAAAACCAGGGTCCTGAAAATGGAACACCTAAATGGAATAGAGCCATCATTTATGCTTCTCACACTAAGACAAGTCTGAATGTCTGCTGCCAAAAAGGTCTGTTTGGACCAATGGTAAAACATTTATTATTGCTATGATTACTTTCAGCTTAATATATGTTTATGTACTACATACTGAATTAAAGGTTGACTGGTTTACTCAAACAATGTTTAAGGCCTCTAACATAGCCATCTGCTAGCTAATCAATAAAGAGTTAGACATCATTGTCCCATAGGGAGATTTTTTTTCACAGTCAGTTCAATAAACACAAATATAAACGCAGTAGAAAACAGCTAAAGACAATACATACCGTTTCCATAAATACATTAATAAATCCCAGCACACAACATTGTCAGAGAGGCACTATGTTCAATGCTGCAATGGCAGAGGGGACAAAACCTCTCCATTTTAAAGGTCCTGTATCTGCATCCAGATGGCAGAAATGTGAAGTGAGGATTGACAGGGTAATCAATTTAATTTGCTATTGTTAGTGTTATGGCTCTTTTGTTTCAGAGTTTGGGTGTGGGAAGGCAGATGATTTTAGAGACAGTATGTGTGATGCTGGTAAGTTTATTTTTATTGGAGATGGTCAACATGGCGAAGAAGCAGGGTTAACAGTACAGGATGGCTTGAATTATGCTTTTGTGAAACAACAACAAAAGCTCTGTTCAGTGGCAAATAATGGTAGTTTCTCTGTGTTTTGTAGTGAAATGTCATGTCTTTCAGTGAGGGGCCAAGGACAGCAGGTTGTACCAGGTACTCCGCTTCACTTTATACCCCTGGGTGAACGGTATTGATCTTAGTTGCTGAATTAACATTTCATATCACCTTTCCTCATTTAAAATGGTGATTGCTGATATCTCATCCAGGACAAATGGTTGGCTAGAGAATTGCAGCTGAGGGGGATACCGATCAGCCACAGAGAGTTAACAAGCTTATCATGGTAATGTAAATAGCGGTGTGTGTTGATTGCTTTAGGGCCCATCTCTCCTGGAAGTCTCAGGGTTAGTAATCAAAGGATAAACTGGAGGAGAATTTCAAATTACAAAATCATCTGTGGATGTGACAGCATTTGCTTTAAATGATGATGATCCTTGGCTGTCTGTCATACTGTAAGAAGACAGGATAAATCATCTGGGCCTCTGCTAGTGTAGTAATAAGGTTGAATGCAGTTATTGATGGATCTGAGACCTAGTTACAAAGAAACTGTGAAAGGAAATAGGAAATTAATTAAGAAATTGAAATACAAAAGTACCTATCTGAAGTTTATTGATGTCTAAAATGTTTAACTCCAGGGTTTGAAATAATGAGGATTCTAGCTAGAGTTACTAAATGGACCATTCTAATTTTGTAATAAAAAGATAGAATATAAACTAATTTTATTAAGCTTGCCCACACAATCTTGCCATTAAATATGAAAGGATTACTAATAGAGTAATATAAATCCAATTCTTGATAGGATATGTCAATAATCCTGGTTAAAGCCCTTGTTACAGGACTCCACTGGACCAGCTCTCCGTTTAAAGGGTCCGATCTCTAGTTTTATGGGTCGTCATAAGGCATTTAAATGTGCGTCATCATAGTCATGTGACACACCATTTTAACCAGTAGAAACTCGACTAGTAGCCCAGCGTAAGCAGGTCTACGCGACAGAAACACACAGAACTACTGTCAATAAAACGATCGTGTAGTAGAGAGCGTCCTCCGACTGAGCCCGGTGCGCGCGCCTGCAGTCACGGCGGTCTCGAGACCGATCCGTTCATGCTAGACACATAAACACTGCGCTGAAGTAACACAGAGACTCCGTGGATTCTAACAGTACAACTTTCATCACGTTACGATTAAAACAAGCCGAGTTATCCGTCGAACAACTACTGTGGAGTGAATTACAGTAAGCCTTCCATCTGAGCACACTGTCTGTAGCTCCATCTAGTGGTTGAATCGTAGCATTGACATGGATTTACTGAAGCTCGCTGTTTTGTAGAGGTCATGACCTTTCTATAGAGTGGTGAACCGTCCATATTGACCCACGTCCATATTGACCCCGAGATATTGATAAGAGTTATGACACATTAGCTCATGTTAGCATGTCATTATGCACCAAAACGCACAGCGTCTATTTTCATAGACGCATAGACAGATCATGAATAGTAACATGTAAGTGAAATGAATGAGTTTTACATGTTGTTACCTGATATTCAAATGGCACAGGTGGTGACCAAATGTACTAAATGCTATTTTGGAAAGATCCGTCTGTCCATGCCTCCACTGAAACCTGTGTAACTTTGCTCTGCTTCATCTGATTAGAATCAAACTCTGTGCAGGTATTGTTCACATGTTGTATTATGGTCTGCTGGCGTGTTTGAAAGGCTGATGCATAATTCCAAAGAGAACCGGACACCTAAACTGTACTTGTCTCTTAGGCTGTGTTTCATCTCCATTTACTGTGACCCAGTAACATCTACACTGATGCTTACACCTCTGCAGACATGTCACAAGTGTTACCTTATTATGGTACCAAGTTTTTTCATATAGACCTTATAGTTGCAGAGATATACTCTATTCATTTTGGGCATGTCATTTTCGAGCAGGGGACTGAGCCAAAGGCCTGGGTTGGAAGTGAATTACAGGCTAAAGTGAGGAAGTATAGTGGATGGAGATGAAGATGAAACCATGGCAGCAAGTAATGATGGGATTTTAAAAGCTTAAGCTTTCTTAAAAATAAAAGTGTGATCCATAGTCTAAAACAAAATAATTGGAGAACCATTTTTATGTATTGGCTTCCAATGAGCTGTGTGGTGAAAGGAGCCACCACGGGAAAGTATAACTTTCTTAATGTGCTGGAAAACAATGTGTCATACAGTACAGTATTGTCACATTTGTTATGTCAATAGCAACTCACGTTTCCTGTTAAAATGATTCCAATAAACTAATACACTTCTTTGCTGCCATATCAATTCCCAATAATTTGCACAAATATGCATTCTCTGGCATTAATTTTACCTAGAAATTATTGATTTCAATTTTCCCCACTGTAAACAAAGCTCTTAGGGGTGTAGATTCCTATGCAGGTAGCGATAACCTGCATGGTGGCTGTAGTAGTATTACATTTGGTACACCGCCTTCAATCGAAGGAAAATTTAAAGAATTAGACAGTCAGTCAGTTTACATTGATCCTTGATCTCTGCTTTGAAGAAACATTCACAGACAAAACTTGGTGATAAATAGGAACATTTATTTATAACTAAATGTTTATTAACACATTAATGGAGTAAATATTGGTATTACTTAATGATATGATGTGAATAAAATCAAATTAATATAAAATTTGTCATTTGAATGGCAATTTCAAGAATTAATATTATCTTAGGTAGAAGTGTGTGATTTATGTATAACAGAATAAATGAACACTAGGTTACCAATATACTTCTCTAGGACCTAAATCTAACATTTGGAGTTAAGTGGGTCACCCACTGGAATAAGTGGTGGCAGAGTGAGTTGTCTCAAACAGTAATGTTTTCTGGTGGTCTTTGGTTGCCCATTAGCGTGGGGATGCAAAAGTAATTTTAGGCAAACATGGCCACAGAAATTGTTCTTGACTGTTCAGATTAATTAAATAGTCAATAACTTAATCACTAACTTAACCCACTCACCACCAACCCATGTGGCTATAGATTCATTTGGGAACAACAAAGGCTATTTTCCCTACACCTTGTCAGGCAGCTTCTTTCTGTGTTTACAAGCGTGTGAAATTATTCATAATTAAAGGTTCATTTGAAAAGCTATAAGATTGTCATGCAACTTGTCCCAATATATATTTTTTTTGCGCGAGTCCTCATTTCCCAGAGTCTCTACAATGAAGGTGGAGAGTGCAAAGTTAGTATAAGCCATCGAGCCACAAAATGCCAGGTTGAAATAATTTAGATAATACGTTTTCTTTATGGTGAGTTCTGCTTTATTATCTGATCTTGCAGAATACATAGTATATATGCTGGGGCATGACAACAACAAAACTATGTGAAATATAAAAAGAGGGAATTTAGGGTTTAAGATATAAGAAAGAGTTAAAACAATCAATCCTAAATTTAATCAATAAACTGTGTCTTATCCATCATATCAAAGCTGGACCACACTGACTGTTAATGTCTGAACTAACTACTGAAACTAACTAACTATGTTTCCGGCTGTGATTTTACCACTCCACTATTTATATCTACAAACACACTGTTTCAGTCAGACAGCAAAGTGTTGCTCCGGGCTAGTTTCATAGCTGTCTTCCGCTACTTCTACCAGACTGTCATCTTTTGGTTGTTGCGTTGATATGTGGAATTGGAAGGATCATCCGTTTTATACTCTTTTCCAGTGCTGTTTCCTCTGCACTCCTTATGCTGCTGAAAAAATATACAAATACTCAACTTTTTCGTCTTCTCTGAGTTGTCACATTTACACAAAACCAAAAAATACAAATGCTTGATTAGGAAATTAGACTTTTCCTTAATGCTTCTCCAGAAAGACAAAAGGTTCTTGCTCCTACTTCGTGTTCCGAGCTCTCAGTCAGTCTGAGCAATTCCCTAAACTATGCAATTTGGCACAAAGCACACTCAGTGGGACTCAGAGCCTCCATTTCACTCGCACCGTCCCCCAATTAGACCTGAAATCCAAAGGCTCATTAGGGAGGTGAGCAGTAAGCCAGAGGTTACAGGGTTCTGCTTTTCCTTTGACATCTCTTTCACATTAACAAGACAAACTGTGTTCACATGGGGCTTCCAATTATTCAGACAAATATGTTGGTGCCAGTAACAATGCATGAACCGCCTTTTGTCAGTAATTTACTGCGGCTCTGACACTCTGGAGAACGGAGATGTAAAACACTGAATTTTAACATAATAAAAACATTTTGGCGAGTGGAAGAACCACATCTGAGATCTTGTATGTCTTATGTAAGTGAGGGCATTCAAACGTTGTGGACATTCACTAAAATGGGAACTGATCTTAAAGGTCAGCTGAATTGTTAAATATCTTCTGTGGCTTTGGAGGACCTTTTTCAAGTCTGAGAAAACAACACTGATGGTGTTATAGTGATGTCATCTCGGCTTGGGCGTGTAGACTAGAAATATACAACACACTTTGGCTTTTACCAGGAGTAGAATCTAATGAAAATATGCTATAAAGTTGCATTGTTGGAAATGGAGGATCCTGTGTCTTTGCAAAATTGCAAAGAAAATGGCACTAGCTCCTCCTCAACATTGCTTTTTTCTTGTTTAATTTTGGTTTATTTTGTAATTTACTTGTCTTTTTTTGCAACATACAACATGGAAACCGGCTTCCATTTGCAAGAAGTATTCTTCTAGCTGTATGGAGTAATCAACAGGACCGAGACAGTTATGTCAAGGTATCAGCTGTTCTACTACTGGTGACAAACTGTAAGGACTCGTCAGTTGTGTTAAGTTATGTACTTGGAGTTTATTTAGTTTTTGTTTTGGTTCATTTCCTGTTTTATTTTGTAGTATTGTAGTGTCTCTCGCTGCTAGGCTTTTTCTTCCTGTTGTACTGTGCAACTGTGTTGCCAGATTGTCTGATTTGTTTTAGCTGTGGCTCATTCCCTGATTTATTTAGTATCTGTTTTTTCCCCAGTCCCGTGTCAGTTTGTTTGGATTTGATCACGCTCTACGACTATGCTCTACCAGGCCAGAGAATTCCTAGTGATCAGAGATTGTATGTTGAATGAATAGTTAAGAAGAAAATTCAGATTGAAGAGCTTTTGTTTGGAAAACTGTTTCTTTTTTACCTTGAGTAAAGAGTGATTTTTTGGTTGTACACGTCTGCATCTGAGTTCTTAATCAACCCAGTGACCAGATCCCTGAAACAAACTCAATCATGTTTACACAGATATAAGGCCGTCACTGTAATGTTTCTAGATTTAAAAAGGCAAAATCTTTACTTTGATGTCGGGCAGTCATACATGGGTGATCCGTCCAACAAGCAAACAAACCCATCAGATCAAATCTGTGCCTGTGTCGATGTCTGTTCAGTCCACTCCTGTACTCCCTTTTCATGCACAATTGTGTGGCCACCCACAGCTCCAATACCATCATTAAGTTTGCTGATGATGCAACAATCCTTGGCCGGGACAACAACCTTCATCTCGACATCTTCAGGTTCCTTGTGGTTCAGTGTGGACATGACCTGGACTCAGCATGCCAAAATGATCACAAAAAACAAAGGCTCTTTTACGTTCTTAGAGGAGAAGAAGGAAGATGTCATATAGCATTCATAAACTAACTTTAGCTAACACCACAGCTCA
The DNA here is from genome assembly GCA_036024295.1 of Nannoperca obscura. Taxonomy (NCBI): domain Eukaryota; kingdom Metazoa; phylum Chordata; class Actinopteri; order Centrarchiformes; family Percichthyidae; genus Nannoperca; species Nannoperca obscura. The sequence continues at coordinate 12,052 of JAVQJL010084079.1, forward strand.
TTCTGGCGAGTTCACACTCAAAATACCATTATGAATCTAGAGACTTTATCATTTAATAGAAATATTAACCTGTTTTCTGTAATCTAATATTGACAGATTATTAATCATCTATTAAACACAATCTGCATACACACTACATACAATTTCAACCAGTCTTTCACCGCAACCTGGCAACCCACATCCAGATTCAAGGGATGTTTGCGCAGCTGCTCTCTGTGCAGGTAGACCAGATTGCGCAGCTAATTCACCGTTAGCTTGGCTGTTGTGAAAATGTAGGTTGGCAATCGAAACACAATTAACAGTTTGGGAAGATGCTGAAGGCCTTTCCTTTAACTCGCAGCTACTTCAGGACCTGAAGGGGTTGGACCCAGCCCCTTGCCTTGATCTCTCTCCTAAAAACAGGTTGACCTTGTTGTTTTGTGATTTTATCTACCCATCAAATTGTCATTTCATTGTAATGGCACTCACTCAGTGCGTCTAAGTAACCGAACTTTACACGTGTTGGAAATTTTTACATATAGTGACAAGACAAGGCAAATCTCTGGCCTTCTAGGGAAAAATAAGGGATTCAGCTGGCAATTAAAGGCAACGCTCTGCATTCCACACATCAATGCCTCCTCAGAGATGGACTTTTAGCATGGTGAAAAAAGATTACCACTGAAAATAGAATGAGCATGAACAACAGCACTGTGCTCTCTGTTATAGATGCATTCCATCTAAGAGGGTACTGGCGGCTGCAAAGTCGGCCACATACATTTACAAGTTGTTTAATGCACGGCACCTGGAAGCCACGCGTGCATAGTCATACTCAAAATGTACAACAACATCCGTACACACATGAACTCAGAAGCAAATGCATGTGTTCACGACATGATAAATGCAAAATAAATTGATATGTGTACAAGTTGTACAAGCGTTAAACTGCAGTGTTTGAGATACATTTATGATTTGTTACTACATAAATAGGAATAAAAATATAAATAATTATCCCTATCCCCTAGATGAGTAATCAAGAATAACAAAGTGTTGAAAATAGCATTATTATATTGTTGAATTTATTAAATAAATAGATGGAAATATACATTACGCTTACTGCAGTTGGCATGCACATGATATGATATCCAACCAAAGTTTATCAAGCCTTGTTTTTACCCAGCCTATAGCGACACAGTCGCCGCCATTCCCGGAGACACGGCATTTACTTGACTGGATTGGAAAAAACAATAAATTCACTTGTGCCCTTTTAGCATAATCTTATGTAAGATTATTATGCATTTAACACTTAAAAACAACAACAACAACAACAACAACAACAACTGACCAAAACCCGGGCTTCCTAAGCAACCAACAAAACAAAAAACCTTTGATAAGAAGTAAATGCCACAGGAGTTCAGTGAGGACTTCATTTCCCGGTAGCCATTGCGCTGGGACGACTATAAAGTATCCCTGAACAGTCTGAAGCTCCCTTTCAGACCAACATATCTTGTTTATGCTTAGTTTTATCCGATCCACTTTTGTAAAGAGTGTGTAAAAAGCCTTCTGTGGGGCTGGTGTCGGAGCATTTCACGTTATCAGCAGCTTTTATTTCATTCTATGACACATAATCGGTGTTAGTTTTTCTTTGGCCCTCTCTCCCGTCAAATCCGACGCGGAACTAAACTCACGTCTCAAAACAATGTCTGTGTCACGCAGCACCTTCAAACCCGTGAGCCATGTCGTTTTCGACATGGATGGATTATTATTAGGTCTCGAAAAGTTCTTTGTGTGTTACATCTCGCGGCGTTGTTCATTTATAAACGAGGGTGCACCGACGCTAAAACTGCACTGATGCAGAAATTCATTCATTCACTTTGAGTCCGCAACGCCGCATGGCGGATAGTTGGCATTCGTAACACTATTAACAGTATGAACTAGTGGGGAATTCGGCGTACGTCTAAAATAGCAATGTTTACGGTGACGGTGACCCCCTTTTGAAAGTTGTATCTACTGACCAGCATAAAAAATAGAGCCTATTGCGTTAAATGACCTTATGTTTGAATGATGTTAGACTTGATACTAAAACACCGTTTGGGTTTTTGGGGTCATATCGGTGAATGGAATACGTCTGGGCCATCTTTAAATCAATATTTAACCGTGATAAAATAAAACATTTTAAACGTTAAATCTGACAAAAAGATTAAAGGCTGGAAGAAACTGCACAGTTAGTTTTCAACATTTAGAGAGGTTGACACTTGTCTAAGCTTTATGTTTGCTTCTTAATAATTATGCTGACATCATTATAGCTGGCTTTTCATTACAGTTCAGACATCAACAGCCACCTTGGTCCAGCTTTGATATGATGGATAAGACACAGTTTGACAACAAGACACTGATTAGTTCAACTCATTCGAACTTCTTAAACCCTAAATCCACCCTTTATATTTCCCTCATGCAACGTTGTCCACGTTGTAGTTACAAAATCAAACATACTATGTATTCTGCATGGCCGGATTAATTTAGGATGCTCAATCCCCTTACTCATAGTGCAAATATGTCCAAATAAATGTGTGGCAGTGTACCAAATATTCTATTCATACACAATCCTAAATTACATTTAATTGAAAGCTATTCAGTTTCTTTTTGTATTTTCTCATTTCAGACACAGAGCGACTGTACACTGTGTCCTTCAAGGAAATATGTGACCGCTTTGGGAAACAGTACACATGGGATGTGAAGTCATCGGTGATGGGTAAAAAGGCCCTGGATGCTGCACAAATTATTCGGGACACTCTGGAGCTTCCCATGACAGCTGAGGAACTCCTCGTTGAAAGCAGACAAATACAAGAACGGATCTTTCCCTCTGCCAAACTCTTGCCAGGTATATCGGATTTACCTCACCATTTGACTTTCAATGCCATATTTTAGGCCTTACGCAAAATGATACAGAAATATTAAACAATAAAGTGAATGCCAGTGAATGCAGCTATTCAACTGTTGAACGGTCTTGTGCGTATGCAGTGTGAATATTTCACACTGCATTGCTCTGATATTCAGCACTACAGCTGAAGTTAACAATTATTTTCCCATTCATATTTTTTTTTTCATCAAAACCATCAAAGATCAAAAACCAATTCAAGTGGGTGTCTTCTTGGGACAGCTTGATTTAGACATGTTTAAAGTTTTATGTGTATGGCAACACTGTGTGAGTATAGGTCTTTTTGATGAGTTTACCTCATGGTAAAACTAGTCAGTCTACTTATCATAAAGGCCTGTTGTTTATATCAATATGGACATTAGAAATTGTTTCAGAAGGAACAGAACATTAACAACTGTGCCCATTTGAGTGAGGTTAGAGCAGAGAGGAAAGGAGGAGGAGTGGCAGCCTTATTTAAAAGCATCTTTCAATGCAAGCAGTTTTCATTTGGTAAATTTGATTCATTTGAATATCTTGCTTTAACTCTGAAATCTTCATCTCGAGTTTT
>JAVQJL010084080.1:0-32966 GCA_036024295.1 Nannoperca obscura
GTCCGCTGCAGTATAATCTACGTCAGTACCCCCCTGTCACACATGTTTACAGTCTGCTGCAGTATAATCTACGTCAGTACCCCCCTGTCACACATGTTTACAGTTAGCTGCAGTATAATCTACGTCAGTACCCCCCTGTCACACATGTTTACAGTCTGCTGCAGTATAATCTACGTCAGTACCCCCCTGTCACACATGTTTACAGTCTGCTGCAGTATAATCTACGTCAGTACCCCCCTGTAACACATGTTTACAGTCAGCTGCAGTATAATAGTGATGTGCAGTTGCAGGGGCGGAGTTGGCACATTGACATGGCGAGAGTTAGCTGGCAACTGGCCACAGCTCAGTTAAGTTCTTATTCAGGTTAAGCTGTTTACATGTAGCTTCAGTTCCCTGCAGTTGAGTTTACTTGTTACTATAAATAAAGCAACAAACTGAAAGTCCCCCTCGCTCTTTCACTACAGGTACTGCAGGTTTACCTATAAAGGCCATAGGAACAGGGATTTCTACAGAAGCGCGTTGCATTTACCAAAGACAAACAAATGGAAACCGTATCTCGTAATCCTGACTTCTGTATATTATAATTACAGCAGCAATTTGTCTTTTCCAGAAAAATGTAATATCTCTTTGGTTCCAGCTTCTAAAATGTAAATATTTTCTGGTTCTTCGGGTTTTTAGACAGTTGGTCAGACAAAACAAAGACTTTTTTTTAAGCCACCTCTTTTTCATGCTTTGCTGACATTTTACACGTCAGTAGATTCATTGATAATGAAAAGAATCGCTAGTTACAGCCAAACTTATAATTATGACTTTTTTCGTAATTATAAGTTGAAAGAAGTTTTATTTTAATTTGTTACCAAATGGTTCCCTGGTATTTAGATGTCTTGGATGCGTTTCTGATGCATGACTTCATGAAGCATCCCGTTCTGGTTTCGAGCTCTTTCTACCTGAACAGTCGGACTTTAGATGCCTGTTCAGTGTTAATACCGTCCATATTACTCAGTGACAACGTCCCAGTGTCTTAATCCCATCATGCCTCTGTCTTCTTGATTGATAACCTTTAGCGTTTTGACTGCAGTTTTCTTACATGGAAGTCATAATTACGAGATAAAGCCTCAAGTCTTTTGTCTGCTTGTGTTGATTTCAGATGTAAATGTGAAAGCAATTACTAACAGCGTACTGTTTGTTATACATGCATTAACCCAAAACTAGGTTACCTTGGTAACGGTGTTTAGGAGCGACTTCTTCTCACCCAAAACGGAGCTGATCTGTGGTCACGCTGCTGCTGGTCACACCTCTGCAGGAGCTTTACTCAAAGACTGAGCAGGCTTAAATAGGTTTACGGTGGATATCGTCTCGTAGTTGGTGCTTAACAGCTCAGTTGACCAAAGGGGCAAACTCCTAGAAACTTGTACTTTGGTGTGTTTTCCTTTCAGTTAGTTTTGTAATGGGTTTTGGTTGTTTTGTTTTCTCTCTCCATGTAGACAAATTGTGGTGGAAGGGTGAGTATGAAGCTGAAATAGGAATGTGTTTGTGTGACAAAAACTAAACTAATTCTGCGATGCCACACCCTCCTAACATTTGCTTTTCTTTCTCTATATTTTTTGTATTTAACACATCGCTGTTGTAACTGTGGGGGGGGAAGAGCAGCCATGGATGTTTTTATTTATTTCAGATCATGACTAAGCAAAGTTTATTTGTGCAGCACATTTCATACACAAAGGTGCACTTTTCTTAAACAAAATACAACATAAAACATAAAAATACAGATTAAAAAGTAAAAATAGTTTCTGATCTTTTGATCTTCTGGTGATTTTTTGTACAACGTTTCTTCTTTATTTTGTATTTGATTTAATATCAGATGTTGAAAACATATTGAATCTAAGGAATAAGATTAAGTTGAGAACTACAGCATATAATTACACAATGACATCAAGTGTAAGAAGCTACGGTTGATATCACGAGATTAAGTTGTATTTTTAGTCATGATCTGGATTTTAACGTATAAAATTGTCCATATGTTACAGAGCAACGTTTTCTTGCTTTATTAATGTCTTGATTTGAATTCTTGCTTATGCACTCAGTAGCTTATTTTTGCTTCTTCTTCAGTAGCTTTAATGCATGCAAGACACGTTTGGATGAATAGATCCATGATAATCCATCAATATATTGATTTTAGAAAGTAAAGATTTTCCTGCAAGAATTACAATTTCATCCAATTAGAGCGACAATCAAATTAGAGTCAGATAATCTGTAATTGTTTAACACTGGAAATGCCAACGAATCAAATAAAGACAAGTGATCTCCACCTATCCTGTATGATAAAACAGCGCTTTGGACATTTTGAAAGTCTATAAAATGCATGATAGTAAATTATTGGAGTCTTTTTATTCAGTGTTTGAAGCATCCTCTTCTGTTTTCGGGTTCCTGCAGACATACACAGGCTCAATCCTGGTAGCGGTCAATCCCTACCAGCTGCTGCCCATCTACACTCCAGACCAGATCCGCCTCTACACCAATAAGAAGATAGGCGAGTTGCCGCCGCACATATTCGCCATCGCAGACAACTGTTACTTCAACATGCAGCGGAACAACAAGGACCAGTGCTGCATCATCAGGTGTGTGTGTGTGTGTGTGTGTGTGTGTGTGCGTGTGGGTGGGTGGGTGTATGTATGTGTGCGCGTGCGTGCGTGCAGTTAAGATGGCAAGCACTTGTCCTGAGGTTTACACCGAGACACAGTGAGGTAGTCAGAGTCTTCAATCAAAAACAAAATGCTGTGTAAATTGCTGCATTATTATTACACGAATTAAAATCTTAAAATGTACGTTTTAGTTTCTGATAGAAAATTTGATATCTCAGCATGTTTTAATATTATCTGTCCATAACAACCTTATTTTGGCTTTCTAGCTAAGAGTTATATCAGAGGATCAATACCGCTCTCATGTCTGTGTACCAAATATGAAGCTACAATCAGCAGCCAGCTAACTTAGCTTAGCATAAAGACTGGAAGCAGGTGGAAACAGCTAGCCTGTCTCTTCCCAACAGCAACAAAATCCACCTACCAGCTCTTCTACAGCTCAAGTAACTAAGATGTTACTGCTAGTGTGTGTGTGTGTGTGTGTGTGTGTGTGTGTGTGTGTGTGTGTGTGTGTGTGTGTGTGTGTGTGTTGTACGAGTGTGTAACAGTCCTCTCTGTGTGACAGTGGTGAGTCTGGAGCCGGGAAGACCGAGAGCACAAAGCTGATCCTGCAGTTCCTCGCAGCCATCAGTGGTCAGCACTCCTGGATAGAGCAGCAGGTCCTAGAGGCCACGCCCATCCTCGAAGGTCAGACGGCCGCAGTGTTTTTTTTATATTTATTTATTTATAACACAACATATCATCTCAAATGTACATGCACATCTGGAAAAATGCATGTCAAATCTAGCTATTCTGGAGCTTTCAGCCGTATCACATGACATTCGTCAGATGGGTTGTAGATATTTAAATGTCCCTTTTCCTAAGTACTCTAACGACCTCTCGTCCTGAGGTTGAGCATGATCGTTCATCATCTTAGAAACAGCTGTAAAGAAATAGTTCCATTTAGTAGCTTGTTCTTGAGCTTTTGATAATTTCAAATGATCTTCAGCAGCAGGTGAAGTTTGTCCAGTTTACATGGATTTGCAGATTTGATAAAAATAATTGTTTGTTTTAATTTCTCCGGAGTTAAGAATAAACTTTGAACCTCAAATGTCAAATCTAATACATTTTCGCTCCATCAGTCCCCCATAGCTGTCAAACATCACGTCACCATAGTAACGTAGTGTCAATCACTTAATGCCCCCCCCCCCATCACCTCAACGTATTAATTATCCGTCGTTTCATTCAGCCTTCGGAAATGCCAAGACCATTCGTAATGACAACTCCAGTCGCTTCGGGAAGTACATCGATATCCACTTCAGCAAGCGAGGGGCCATCGAAGGAGCCAAGATAGAGCAGTACCTGCTGGAGAAGTCTCGTGTGTGTCGACAGGTGAGACTCCGGCTCGCAGTTTAAAGATTAGTTTTAAATGTCAGTGAAGAAAATATCAGAACCTTCAGGTCTTTTTCAGTTCAGCGTTGTTCGAGTTAAATCAACTGTAAACGACTGTAAACTATGAAGAGAAATCATTATTATATTGAATTATATTTTTATTCTGTCTTCTCTCATACAAACACGTACAGGAGATATAGACCATAATATGTGTGTCTCCCCTGTTGTCCTCCAGGCTCCAGATGAGAGGAACTATCATGTGTTTTACTGTATGCTGAAGGGGATGGCTCCAGAGATGAAGGCCAAGCTGGGCCTGGGCCTCGCCACAGACTACTCCTACCTCACCATGGTGAGTCTGTGGCTGTGGGAGACCAGTCGACATGCTCATTATAGAGCTTTTACTACACCTGAGCTCTGCACCTGTTAATGTCCAGCTTCAATGTGGTATGATAGATTGATGAATATAAATACTTCACAGCATCTATACTTAACATTCGCATGTGGAGGTCACAGTTAGCTAGCATGTTAACTTGTTAGCATTGTAGCAATACATCTTTTTCTTTTTTCTTAATTGTAATTAGTCTTTCCCGACTCATTGCTTTTTGTTAACGAATGCAAATGACAAAAATAATCTTCTACCTACTAGTTTTTTTTCACAATTACATTTCACTTGTCTTGTTATTTTGGTTGCAAAAATATTATAAATAAGTTGGAGACAATCCTGAATTCTTTGCATTTGCATCTTCATCTTGTTTCTCTATTTATGAACATTTTCAAAAGGTTTAAACTTAACAAACTTTCTTTAAATATGTCGGCTCAGTACTGCCTCCACAGTGGGTTTTCTGCCATCGACCACCAAAAGTCCACTATTATTTTAATTAAGGATCAATCTGTCCATTATTTACTTGATTAACTAATTAACTGGTCCAAGAAATGTAAGAAAATGCTCGTCACAATTTCCCAAAGGCCACGTTGACATATTCAAACAGCTTGTTTTGTTTATTATTATTATAGATATTTAGTTTAATATCATAGAAGAATAAGAAAAGCAGCAAATATTGACATCTGAGAGGCTGGAATATATATATATATATATATATATATATATATACACACACACACACACACACACACACACACACACTCCAGCAGCTTCCCTGAGCTCTTCAATCAGACACGTCCGAACAACAACCCAACAAACCGAGCTGCTGTTCGTCCACTAGCTTGTTTAGCCTCAACGTCTCTCTGCCTTTTACCTTCCAGGGAAACTGCACAGCGTGCGACGGCCGTGACGACCTGCGGGATTACTCCAGCATCCTGTCAGCCATGAAGGTCCTCATGTTCACTGAGACAGAGAGCTGGGAGATCTCCAAGCTGCTGGCTGCCATCCTGCACATGGGCAACCTGCGCTTTGAGGGTACGAGGAGCTACAAACACACTTCGCGTAGTGATTTCACTCTGTTGTAAAGTTAGAGGCCGGGGTTGGTGGCGGACGGCACGTAGTGAATACACTGAACACTGATTAGATGTTTGTTTTCTTCAGCTCGTACGTACGACAATCTGGACGCCTGTGTCGTGGTGAGATCTCCTGATCTGGTTACAGCTGCTTCACTCATGGAGGTGCGTGTGCGTGTGCGTGTGTGTGTGTGTGCTTAAAATCCATTCTTGCTACCTTATTCTTCAAACGTTGCTTGTTGTGCACTGCAGGTGGAACCTAAGGACGTGATGGTGTGTTTGACCACACGAACCCTGATCACACGTGGTGAAAGTGTCGCCACGCCTCTCAGTGTGGATCAAGGCCTGGACGTCAGGGACGCCTTCGTCAAGGTGTTTATCTTTTACCACAAATACAGAACTCCCCTGTCTGAAAGAACCAAAACCTGTAGGACCCCCCTCACTCATATTAAGACTCTTTTCATGGCCTTTAAAGAACAACTTCCCTGACTTTTCCTCTAACACCACCCTTGCCTAAGTCCTAAAGATTCACCCTCTAGGGAACATGCATATCTGTAGCACATGTCATGGTGATCCATGATAGCTGTGAGAGCAACAGCTGTGGACCGACTCTCACATGTTTTCTTCCAGGGGATCTACGGCCGGCTGTTTGTCTGGATTGTGGATAAAATCAACGCCGCAATATTCAGACCGCCCTCCAGCGAGAGTAACATCATGCGCAGGTCGATCGGGTTGCTGGACATCTTTGGTTTCGAGAACTTCATCGTCAACAGGTGATTTATACTATCATAGCTGGATCACAGAAACACCTTGTTTGAAGCCTAGTTTGCAGTGTCAAACTTTAACACGCCGCCCACTCCTTTCTTTCCTCTTCCTCATTCTTCACTGTAGTTTCGAGCAGCTGTGCATCAACTTCGCCAACGAGAACCTGCAGCAGTTCTTTGTTCGCCACGTGTTCAAGCTGGAGCAGGAGGAGTACAACCTGGAGGACATCAGCTGGCAGCACATCGAGTTCACGGACAACCAGGATGCGCTGGACATGATCGCCAACAAGCCCATGAACATCATCTCCCTCATTGATGAAGAGAGCAAGTTCCCTAAGGTATGAAACCAGGGGGAATTACAGTGGAGCTGTAACGTGGTTGTCATGGAGATGAATACAACCGTCTCTCGGGTCTGTAGTTTCAATGATTTGTTGATTTGCTGGGCTCATTTTGGGCCACTGATTATTATCAGTGTTTAGGCCTCAAATATTCTGACATTTGTAGCTGCAATCCTCTAATCTTTGATCCCTGGTTCTTTGTCTCCTGTCAGGGAACTGATGCCACGATGCTGTACAAGCTCAACTCACAGCACAAGCTCAACACCAACTACATCCGTCCCAAAAACAGCTACGAAACCCAGTTCGGCATCCAGCACTTTGCCGGTGTGGTGCATTACGAGACCAGAGGTGTGTTCTGTCTTTGTTTTTACGCTCTCCTCCTCCTCCTCGCTGCTCTCGCTCCTCTCTAAAGTTGTGGCTCCGACTCTCAAATAAAGGTCCGATGAGAGAACTCCAACAGCATGATGCGCTTTGTATTAACAAGCAGACTCAGCCCGACATGATTAGACCAGAGTATAACTTGTTCCTCAGAACCGAGTGGACCTGTATCACCTCTACAGGTGATGTGTGAAAGCTTCGTCATATATAGGTGATGTTTCAGCTGGTCGAACAAAACAGTGAAGAGTGAAGGAAACGACCTGTAACAGCATGTTTTCATCATCTGGTGCACTTTAGGGCTTTTCCAGTGCAAGTTCAGGTGTTTTAAACGCAGATACACTGCGCTTGTGTCCTTATCCAGGTATTTTAGCAGTTCCTCCATAAACAGTGAGTGAAATGAAGCAGCCACACATAAACTACTCTGTTAAAAACACCACGTTTTGTCCATTTCTACTTGTTTTGGTGTACAATGTCCAGTGTTTTCTTCATGAGCTCTTTGTGACACCAGAGCACGTAAATATACACCCTTACCTGCACGATAATACATTTATACTTCTGTCCATACTGTATCTGACCTATAGGGTATCTGCTGCATACGTCTTCAAAGTTTGGAAAGTCTGCAGAAAACTTGAAAACTTATGTTTTCAAGGTTGGGAATGTGCTTGAATAAACTTCTTGAGAAATATTGGAAATGAAACGATCACGTCGACATATTTGTTTGTTTGTTTCCCGGCATTTATTGTAACAATTTAGATGTGATGATAAAGGCTTCAAGCCTAGAAATATTTGGTTTAGGTGCCTTGAAAGTACTTGAGAATGGCTTGAATTTCACTCTTACAACTCTATATCTACCCCTTACTGTTTATTCTATATATTACCACTATACATACACACATGATTCTGCTCGGTTTGTCAGTCCTGACGATCCGGTGTGAACACAAAACTGGACCACAACGAAAAGACGACCACTTATCTTTTTATCTTTTAGATCAAAAGTTGACCCTACAGCTTTTCTCCCCTCCGTCTTTTCTTCCAGGCTTCCTGGAGAAAAACCGAGACAGCCTCCACACTGACATCATCCAGCTCGTTCACTCGTCCAAGAACAAGTTCATCAAGCAGATCTTCCAGGCTGACGTGGCCATGGTGAGACCAACGCATACTGCAATACCTCTACATTTGGGCATGAATACTTGTAATGGTGGACTCCTTTGTGACTTTTCTTGTGACTTCTGAAGGTGTTGCTGATCTTCAGGGGATAATGTCATCGGTGACTTTTGCCACCCTTTAGCTTTTTCTTTTTTTTCTTACTAATGGCCCACCCCTCCTCTCTCTCTGCTGTTTCCTCTTGTCTTTTCCTCTCACATCAGTTTCTGTGTGGCTATCAGCAGCCCAGCACCCCCACTCCAAAGGTAATCAACGCGTGGTCACTCGAAAACCCTGTGTGTGTTCCCTTAAACGTAATAAAACCCCGTGAATCCAGATCTCCAAGGTGCACCTCCAGACAGCAGCATCCCCTCTTCATTCAGCTCTTGTTTTAACCCTACAGGCGTGCAGGTTGTTGTAGCAGAGACCAGTGTGTTTATGATAAGATTTAGCATCAAAGTAATGTCAGAGATGTTGTATTGTTTCCTGTTTCATTGGTCTGTCTGTGTTGTGTGCAGTAGTAATCAGGTGTTTCCACTCCGTGCTTGCGTTGTGTAACACTGTGTGTGTGTGTGTGTGTGTGTGTGTGCGTGTGCGTGTGCGTGTGTGTGTGTGAACATGCGTCTGGTGTTTATCCTCATTAGCAAAATGTGACAAACATGAAATCCTGATGGTGTCCAACGAAATGAGACTTTCAGGGTTCATATAGAGTCTTGAAAGTTTTGAAAATGCTTAAATGTAACCGTTATGTTTTCAAGGTTAGTAATATGCTTGAAATCAAATATACTCCTTGAAAAATGTTTGATATTAAACATAATCTGGTGTTTTATCATCGACACAGTCACTCATGTGAACCAAAATATAGAATATTTGAAATAATACAATCCCATTGTCATATGTGTTTGTCATATCCTGGAATTTATAGTCAAAATGTAGATGTGATGGTAAAGGCTTCTAGAGTCTGGAAATGTTTGGATTAGTTACCTTGAAAGTGCTTAAAAGGGCTTGAATTCTACTCTTAAAAAGCAGTTCGAGCCCTGTGGTTTGTTTATATGTAAAAATATTATAGGAACACATAAAAACCTTTTTTAGTTAAAAAACAATTATCTTTAGGAGAAAGCGGTGGTAAACTGATTTCACTTAAAAGTGTAAATTGAGTTTTTGGCTCTGGTAGAGAAAAATGAAGGTAAGGAAAGTTAACAATTAAAATAAAAAATGAATTGTTCCGTAAAGACACATTGAAATGACGTGATGAAGGTTATATAGGTTATATTTCCTAATAATGGATATTGCCCAAAACAAACCGTCCAAACTTTCACTGTTTTGCAGTTTCAAAGGAGTGAAAGCCCCAAAACGTCTAAATGTGTTTATTAAAATGGCCGAAGCATTAACTCTATCTGGTATCTGGCTGTAGACACATTTGGGTTGATGAAACATGGTTTTATGTGTTTCTGCCTGTGTGTGTGTGTGTGTGTGTGTTTGCAGGGTGCTGAGACGAGGAAGCGCTCCCCCACTCTGAGCAGTCAGTTCAAACGCTCCCTGGAGATGCTGATGAGGACGCTCAGCGTGTGTCAGCCGTTCTTCGTTCGCTGTATTAAACCCAACGAGCTCAAAAAACCTATGGTGAGACCAGTTTCTCAAAACAAACACTTTACTGAGGATATTCCTGAATTGTTGTCTCTGTACCAGCTCACTAATTAACACGCTGTGCAAACAACAAAGTGTTACAACGACATGTTGTGTTTTTATAGCGGGTTATCTACGGGACATTCGTTTTTGGCCGGGAGCAGTAACTTCCTGGAGTCTCTCCTGGTTGCACGATGACCACAAGACCTTGCAAGACACCAGGAAGTTACTGCTCCCAGGACAAGAAATATTCTGTTTCCAGTTTCCAGTCTTTGTGCTAAGCTAAGTTAGCTGGCTTTAGCTGCTGTAGCTTCATATTTAGCGTACAGACATGAGTGTGGTATCAGTCTTCTCATCTGAGTTTCTGGGAGAAAAGAAAAAAATCCCAAAATGTCGATCTATTCCTTTAAGAATGACATATTACGAACGTTGATGTTGAATTATCTGTTGTCTCTTTGTAACTTAAGTTTAGACTTAACTTTCTTTTTGCTTCAGCTTTCGATTAGAGATTTTAATTCGGTCTGTTTGTCTGTGGGATTTTCTCCAGTTATTCGACAGAGAGCTGTGTATTCGCCAGCTGCGCTACTCCGGCATGATGGAGACCATCAGGATCAGGCGGGCCGGTTATCCCATCCGATACACCTTTGCCGAGTTTGTGGACCGTTACAGAGTCCTCATGCCTGGCATCAAACCTGCTCACATACAGGTCAACAACACACCCGCTGCCGTCTGTTACAGCTCTGTTTCTGTTGTCTTCTTCGGTCCTGATTCAAAGGCTTAGATTTCTGCTGACGGTTGAATGGAAGTGTGTTTGTGCTGAAGACGCTGTCCTTATGTGGGAACATAAAAGCTGGACTCAGGATGTGGTTAGGCTAGCTTAGCATTAAGACTAGAAGCAGGCCTGAAACAGCTAGCTTCATTAAAAGCCTGAATCGTTTGTGCACAAACAGGTGGAAGGATGAGGCGAGTGTACATTCGAGCCTGACGGTCTTCTCTCAGACAGTTTAAAACTACTTTAAACTTTACCTTCATGCAGAAAATCCCAGTATCACCTTTTCTTAGACATCACACAGTATCTGATGAGCTCCACGTCCAAGTCTGTGAAACAACATGTTGTTACTGGTGCAGGAGGCGTCACTCTCACGCAGTCGTCTCTCCTTCCAGGAAGACCTACGAGGGACCTGCCAGCAGATAGTCCTGGCCCGGCTGGGGAGACATGACGACTGGCAGATCGGAAAGACCAAGATTTTCCTAAAGGTTGGGTTTTGTGTGTGTGTGTGTGTGTGTGTTTTCTTGCTGTGTCCTGTAGGTTGGAGTTGTCTAATATCTGAATCCCCTCTGTATCCCAAAGTCTTTGTAATGAGCCTACAAAAAGCGGCAAAATAAAATGTCACAAACAATCTCGTGTATATTCAGACGTGTGTCTGAATTCATTTTTGTTGGTAGTTGTGAGTTGACAGTTAAAAGACTCTGATAACACTTTAGGTAAACTCTTATAAATTCAAAGGATGGTGCTATTTACATTGTTTTTGTCTTCACGAAATTAAAACCCGTCTCCTTCCCTGAGAGTCTTTGGCTCTCACTCTCGACCACATTCATTACTAATGAACACATGAATCTTTAAGAATGTGTATCTTTTCCACCCTCCACCTCCATTCCCCTCTTCTCCAGTTAATGTCTGATAACACATACGTCTATTTAGGAATACGCACCATGTCGGCGTAACATCAACGCGCCTCAACATCAGGAAAACTTGCAGGAGCTGCCTCAAGACTCTTATTGTGCTTTAGTGGTGCTCATTACCTGTGTTGTCCACTAATTGGTAATCCAGCTTTGATGAATATATATGCTGCTTCTTCTCCGTCAGGACCACCACGACATGCAGCTGGAGATCGAGAGGGACCAGGGCATCACCGACAAGGTCATCCTCATCCAGAAGGCTGTGCGTGGACTGAAAGAGAGGTATCCTGTGTGCACAGCAGACGTCTCAGCCTCAACATGCCGTTTGTTTTGTTGTGCATGTGTTTGACGAGTTCTACCTCCCTGTTTCATTCATTTCTGTCTCCTTTCCGTAGGACTAACTTTCTCAGACTGAGGAGTGCTGTGATCTTTATCCAGAAGGTCTGGAGGGGATATCGATGCAGGAAGAATTTCCAAATTGTGAGTCCTTTTATACTTTGAATGTGTAGTTTTGTTGTTTTTTCATTGGTTAAAACATCTTTTTGCTTCCAAACTCCTCAGATGCAGCGTGACGCTTTTGTTCATACGTTCATGTTTGAGCTCCGCCCTAATGATCGCTCCACCTTTTAAAACCCCTCCCTCTCCTTCAGATGCAGTCGGGCTTCCTGCGCCTGCAGGCCGTCTACAGGTCAAGGAAGCACTACAGGAGCTACCGGACGACCCGCCTTCGCGTTACTCTCATCCAAGCCCGTTGCCGCGGCTTTCTCGTCCGGCAGACATTTTGGCGGCGTCTTCGTGCCGTGTTGACCCTTCAGGCCTACACCAGGGGCATGATAGCCAGACGCCTCTGCCAGAGGCTCAGGGCAGAGGTAAACTGTTATTATATTTACTACTGCTACTTATATCATGTGGATAACGTGCCAGAGAGAGAGGGCTACAGGTGTTGACAAGGAACTGATGTGCCACACGTTTGATTTGGCTAAAAGAGACTGTGAAGCCTTCGGGGCCGTTCACGTGTTGCGTCTAAAACCACGTGTAAAACGACAGTCGTTCCCCGTTCATCCTTTCATCCAATCCCTTTGTGCTCGGGATGCTGCGACCTGCCGTTACTACGCAACCGAGACAGCATTTTGTACCTACCACGACAAGAAATGCAACAATGGCGGCCTGCGGCGCTCTTCTTTGCTGTCATTCAGCAGTGAACCTCCAGGACTAAAGTAACTTCACTAAGAAAAAAGTCCAAACAAAGATAAATGGTTACATTGTGGATGGAGACCTGTGCAGCTGATTGGTACAAAAGACGCAACATGTGAACGGCCGCTTACTATATTCCTTTCATGCAAGTCCCTCATTAGATCCTGCAGGAGCTTCTTATATGTTGTTACCATCGGCTGGCCGACCTTAGAGGAATCATTTGACCTTTAGCTTATTTGTGTTCTTGCTGAGAGTTCAATGAGAAGATCGAAACCACTCTCATGTCTGTGCGCTAAACATGAAGCTTCGTTGGCTAGCTTAGCTTAGCATAAAGACTGGAAACAGGCGCCGACAGTAAGCCTTGCTTCATTCAAAGGTAAAAAAACACCCCAAATCTCTAAACTTTACTAAACAACACGTGTTATCTTGTGTTTTTGAATCCATACATATCTGAAGTGTGAGAAAGTTGTGATTTTGTTATCTTTTGCACCTCTTGCCCTCATGGAGGTGGAGTTGTACACATGAAAAGTATCTTAGTTCAGACCCTGCCTACTTTTTTAGATTGCTGATCTAAAGCGAGCATAAATGTGAGATTGTCTGTTTTTGGAAAGTTAAAGTCAGCGGATGCAGCCGCCTCCTTGAAAGCGGGTTTCAGACGCTGTTAGACGATCTGAAAAGCAAACTGAGCCCTTTCAAACAGACTGCGTCCAAACTGTAAAACAGGATCAATAAGAAGAGTTTCTCATGTGATTCAGGCCTGAAATATGTCACCGTAAAACCTTCTTTTATACAGTAGTATGTTCAAACCCGGTGTCATGTCTGTTTGTGAAATGTGGAAATGTTTGTGCGCTTGTAAGAATGTTTGTGTTTTTAGTAAACATGCCATTTGTTGCCACTTGTTCCTCCCTGTCGTCCAGTGCTTCCTCAGGGGGGGAACTGCTGAGTCTAGACCCGCTCTAGTTAAAGTGGCCTGAGATAACTTTGTGATATGGCGCTATTTAAATAAAACTGAACTGAACTGAATTTTCCTGTTCTGAAAGACAATATTGAATAAATTGTTCTGTTTTGTAAATGTTTTGTTTAATCTCAGTTTTTGTCAACTTGATAAAAGTATAAATAGCTTTCGGAGAATCTGTCAGATTAAAGTCCCGAGCGAGTCGGCGCTTCCAGTGACCCGACATGGAAGAAGTTAAGTGGGCGCTGAGCGGCTGCAGTGCGGACCAGAGGCGTGTTGTCAATGTCGTGCATTTATTTGTGTCGTCTTTCTAACTTTGATCTCTGCACTACAGTTTACTGGTTGTTTGTCATGTTAGCGTGTAGAAGTTTAGTTTATTCTGCTGTCCCCCTTAAACACTGTATAGATATAACGTTCAGCTTTTACGAATAGCTTATATTCTTTGCTCTTTGTTGTCTAGTCATACATTTCTTAGAATTATAAGTTTATAATAAAGCTGTTTTCACCTGTTATGTTTCTCTGCTGTAGTTTTAAGCCAGTAATCAAACAACAATGCTAATCAGTATCACGCCCTACCTGCCTCTGTGAACCCCTCTCCCTCCGTGTCCTCCCTCGCCTCCCCTCGCAGCTGCAGCATCGCCTGGACGCCGAGCGCCAGCGTCTGGCCGAGGAGGAGCAGCTGCGGAACCAGATGACGGCTCGGCGGGCCAAGGCGGAGGCCGAGAGGAAACACCAGGAGCGGCTCGTCCAACTGGCCCAGCAGCAGGAGGAGAGGGAGCGGGAGGAGAAGGAGGAGGCCAGGAGGAAGAAGGAGCTGCTGGAGCAGATGGAGAGGGAGAAGGAGCAGCCCGTGGATCACTCCGATATGGTCGACCGCATGTTTGGTTTCCTGGGAAACTCTGGGCCGTTGCCCAACCAGGACGGACGAGCACCGGCTGGTTTTGAAGTACGTATTTCAGTTTATTGTCCAATACATGTGTGACTGGATGCTCCAATAGCCAGTTTGTGGATCTGGGGATGGCAACAAATGACTAAATGTGAGTCAGACGTTCATGTTCCCCTCAGGATGCACTGATATCTTGAAGTCACCCGGTCCACATTTGTATTTGTTCAACACTTTCAATGACCTTAGCTAAGCTTTTTTTATTTTATTGCTCTTATTTGGAAGTCGCTTTGGATAAAAGTGTCTGCTAAATGTAATGTAACGTATTGCTAATTAACAAATGATGCATGCTAACATGCTAACCTAACACCTGCTAATCATCAGAATGTCATTGTGAGCATGTTAGCATGTTGATGCTGGCACTTGTAGACTCTTAGTCTTGTTTGTTTCAGGGTTTTTTTTGTCCACTTGAGGGCAGAAGAACCTCCCAAAACGCTGACAGACGTGTTTTCACTGTGGACGTGTTGTTGTTAACAAACAGTTAACAAACTATTTCCAGCAGATTGTAATATTCACTCTCCTCTTCGCTTCGAACTCATTAGCTACTTTCTGTATCAGCATCCTTGCATTTCTTCATCTGCGTGTATTTTCCTCCTGCTCAGGACCTGGAGAACACTCCTCGCGGCGAGGAGGCTGAAGAAGAGGTGCCGAACGAAGCTCCACCGTTACCTGATGAGGAAGACGAGGATTTGTCCGAGTATAAGTTTTTCAAGTTTGCCGCCACCTACTTCCAGGGAGTTTCCACTCACACGTACATCAGACGACCGCTCAAACAACCTCTGCTTTTTCACGAGGACGAAGGAGACCAGCTGGTGAGAACCTAAAGCCCTCTGCGTCCGTCAGGAGGTGCTTAGCTTAGCTTAGCATAAAGACTGGAAACAGGGGGAAACAGCTAGCCTGGCGCCTCTCAAGCTCACTAATTAACACTGTGTATGTTTTGTTTAAAATAAAATAAAAATCAACGTGTATAAACCCCCAGTGACACACCATGTGAAGTATAGAGGCTGCCAGTCTTCTCAGGTGTCTTCATTTGTTTAAGGAAATCATGCTAATGCTTAAAAAAAATCTAGTGGTGAAATACAGAAAACACTCTCTTACCTCACTGCTGGTTTAAACCCTCCTCCAGGCTGCATTAGCAGTGTGGATCACCGTGCTGAGGTTCATGGGAGACCTCCCCGAGCCAAAGTGCCAGATGGTCATTAATGATGGCAGCGAAAAGATCCCGGTCATGACCAAAATCTACGAAACCCTCGGCAAGAGGACCTACAAGAGGGAGCTGCAGGAACTGCAGGTGGAAGGAGAGGTGAGAGGATGCTGCAGGTGGTTCCTCAGCGTTTAACAAACAAACAAACAAACAACATCATCGTGACTCCGTGTTTGTGTCTACAGAACAGCTCCGTCGACAGCCAGAAGAGGAACAGTGTCCGACACAAACTGGTGTCTCTCACCCTGAAGAGGAAGTCCAAGATCACGGAGGAGGTGAGACTGAAACCAGCTTCTTTTGAACTTATCACCTGAATTTGCTGCTTATATTTTAACATTTTTAGCACTTAAAGTCTGCCACGTGCAGACTATACTTCTTAAAACTGAAAAAAGCTAATATTTATATATTTGTTAACATGTCTGGTTTGTTCTCATGTGGTCTGTTGTTGTCAGGGTGCATCAGAGTTGCTGTGTTACAGTTTCAGATATTCTCAGTATGATTGAACACAGAAACACAGGATTGTCCCGGATATTGTAACGATCACTTTCAGAGCGGGAACACATGTTTCTCCTCCGTGTCTGTGGCAGGTGACCCGGCGGCTGACAGACGGAGACTACGGCCACCAAGGGAACAGCATGCTGGAGGATCGACCCACCTCCAACCTGGAGAAACTTCACTTCATCATCGGCAACGGCATCTTGCGACCCGCCCTCAGGTGTGCAAACAAACAAACAAACAAACAAACAACTGTACTTTTAGCATCTTAACTTCCCTTAATGTCACCATCAAGTCCACCGCTTTCAGTGCGACTCCAGTAACAAGCTGAAGCTCTGCTGGCGCCCCCTTGAGGCTGCAGTGTTCATTACACCCTGCAGGACGGCCGTGTTGGACAAAACTATTCACATCTGGATGTTTTTGCTCTGAAAAGGAAGAGGATCAGCAGTTTTTAATCCTTCAGTTGTTGAGTAAAATGTATCTTTCAGGGTTCATACTCTGGGGAGCATGAATGTGGAGTAAATATCATAGCAAGTCAC
Organism: Nannoperca obscura; assembly: GCA_036024295.1. Taxonomy (NCBI): domain Eukaryota; kingdom Metazoa; phylum Chordata; class Actinopteri; order Centrarchiformes; family Percichthyidae; genus Nannoperca; species Nannoperca obscura. The sequence goes on from JAVQJL010084080.1 coordinate 16,725, forward strand.
CCTTTAGATTTTAATATTTTTTATGTACAGGTTAAAATTCTGGCCTGAGAGAAAATGGCAAACATCAGGATTCATTCCTAGTTGTCATCATGGTAATAAAATAATATTTTATTTTGAAAATAACATTAGAAAGAGCTTACCAGACCTCTGTAGCTGCCACCATCATAACACACCTGAATCTCCGCCTAAACCAACAGCACTGCAGTTGCATTGTGGGTAATGTAGGCACAACATTTTGTGTGAAGAATAAAAAAAAGATATCTCTGGTTCTGCTGCATGGATTTGTGTTCTTTTTCAAATGTTTTTCCACTGTGAGTCCGCCAGTGTTGTAGAGCGTGCTTCTTTAACTGGGGACCTGATGCTGGTGTTTTGTTTCTGTCTCAGGGATGAGATCTACTGTCAGATCTGCAAACAGCTCACTCAGAACCCGTCCAAGAGCAGCCACGCCCGGGGATGGATCCTGCTGTCTCTGTGCGTCGGCTGCTTCGCCCCCTCCGAGAAGTTTGTCAAAGTAAGAAACCTCCCGAGTCGCTTCACACGGGAACGAGGTGATGCTGCAGCTTTCAAATGCTGCACTTCACACACAACCTCCTGGTTATTGATGATCTGTATCTGCTCTGATTCTCTGCAATCACTCATCACATTTATGATTTTATAAATATTGAAAAGAAAACAAAAGAAAAAAAACCTCAGTCGCTAAAGTTAAAAGTTTTGCTTTAAGATTCAGAAAAGAATTCAGGTGATGTTTGTGTAAAAATATCACTGATAAATTTCTTCTTTTGCAGTTAAATATCCAAAATGTTGTGATGAAGTCAACCTTTTCAGACGACTTGTATCAAACTGAATCAGTTTGTGTCTGTTTGTATTTCCGCACTTGATTTGACTCGTGTTACTGATTTAATGCAGGTTTTCTCTCACTCTTTATCTGTTGTTGTTGTTTTTCTCTCACTCTTTATCTGTTGTTGTTGTTTTTCTCTCACTCTTTATCTGTTGTTGTTGTTTTTCTCTCACTCTTTATCTGTTGTTGTTTTTCTCTCACTCTTTATCTGTTGTTGTTGTTTTTCTCTCACTCTTTATCTGTTGTTGTTTTTCTCTCACTCTTTATCTGTTGTTGTTTTTCTCTCACTCTTTATCTGTTGTTGTTGTTTTTCTCTCACTCTTTATCTGTTGTTGTTGTTCTCTCCCTCTGCTGTCAGTATTTACGGACCTTTCTAAATAACGGTCCCCCTGGTTACGCTCCGTACTGCGAGGAGAGGTTGAGGAGGACATTTGTCAACCGCACGAGGACGCAGCCGCCATCTTGGTTGGAATTACAGGTACCGAACGTGCTGCTTGTGTTTGTGTTTGTGTTTGTGTTTGTGTTTGTGTTGGACGTCGGTCAAAGTATCTGCAGCTCCTGAAAACTCTTGAAAAGCATTGGATCCAGACTTTACACACATATTTTTATTTGTTTCATTTGTTGGGAAATGTTTCTGCTTGATTGTGAACTTGTTGTCTTGTGTGAAGCACTTTGTAAAGTGGCTTTAGAAAAGTGCTCTATAAATAAAGATGGTTACATTATTAATCTAAACTTAACGTTTCAGTCAACACCATCAACCCTGCAGCAGCTAATCGACTCAGCAAAAACATTTTGAATCCTTTTATTGCTTCATCCATCCGTCGTTTATCTGCTTCCAGGCCACATTCGTTTTTTTAATTATGTGAGAAATGATTGTGATATATTGCTGGAAAGTACTGAAACAAATATGATATAATAAATCCCTCAAGGTCATATTGTCTCTACTGGTTTTCCATCATGCTTTCATATGTCGGCCAGTTTGATCATGAGACTGATTATAAATGAGATTAAAAAGTCTTTAATTTAACATGAACCTGTAGAAACCCTGTTGATGTTACTGAACACAGCAGAACCATAAAATCTGACTAAATCTAAAAGTTGGGTGAGATCATTATACGTATTAGCTAAATGCTACATGCTAAACTTGTTTTTTAAAGAAGTGACATTTGTGGGGCATATTAAAGAGTTTTGTTTCAGTACTTGAAATTGAACCTGATCTTATTTTTATTTGTTTGGCTCCTCAGGCCACCAAATCTAAGAAGCCCATCATGCTGCCGGTAACGTTCATGGACGGCACCACCAAGACTCTCCTGGCGGACTCGGCCACCACGGCCAGCGAGCTCTGCAACGCTCTGGCGGACAAGATCAGCCTGAGAGATCGCTTTGGCTTCTCGCTGTACATCGCCCTGTTTGACAAGGTGCCACCAGGACCTGCTGCCGCCACACACGCTGCCAGTACACCAGCGCGTGATGCATAGATAGTGTATTTATTCTAGTGTCATGCAGTCGAAGGTGCCCAGCCCAGTGGACCTACAAGACACTGATCATACACACTTCAACAAACATCATAATGTTACAGCATCTGCTTTATATATACGTCGTGTCCCTGAACGTGACCTTTGCTTTGTCCAGCGCGCGTGTTGTGTAATACATGTGTGACACTGCTCTGTCCAGGTGTCGTCACTGGGCAGCGGCAGCGACCACGTCATGGACGCCGTCTCCCAGTGTGAGCAGTACGCCAAAGAGCAGGGCGCCCAGGAGAGGAACGCCCCCTGGAGGCTGTTCTTCAGGAAGGAGATCTTCAACCCCTGGCACAACCCCGCCGAGGACCACGTGGCCACAAACCTCATTTACCAGCAGATCGTCCGAGGGGTGAAGTTCGGAGAGTACCGCTGTGAGAGGGTGAGCGCCTTTGTTTTGTGTAACGTGCAGCTGATTGATTTCTCTTTGGGAGACCCTGTGCACAGGGAAGTCTTTAAAGTGCAGCTCACTCAGAAAACTGTGGGCAGAGAACAAGTTACTGAATGTGAGGAAATAAAGACAAACACAACATGTTGATAACTTGTAAAAACAGACTCTGTGTTTGTATATTATGTGAGAAAGGATTGTTATACAATACTGAAAATACTGAAACAAATATGATGTAATAAATCCAAATCTAAAAGTTGGGTGAGATCATTTTACATCTTAGCTTTTTAAAGAAGTTCAAACAGCAAAACTAGCTTCAGTTTCCACCGTCATCAGCAGCCGAACACGAAGGGTTAAACGTTTGCAAACATCATAGAAAGAACTCGGCAGGACACATGATCCATGTCGTCGGGTCACGTCACGGCAGCGGCTTGTGCTTAAATCCAAACGAACCAAAGCAAGAAAACGAACGAAATGATCAAAGTTAATCTCCACAGAGTGCGTTTCATTTCTACATTTCTACATCCAAAATGCCAAAAAGCAACGACCGGCGTCACTTTGTCTTGAAAGCGTCTGTGGAAATGAGGGCGATCTGGTTTTAGTAGGACGGACGTTACAACCTGTTGAAATATCACCATCTGTAAAAAATACAGATGCTGGAAACTGAGAATGTGTAGCTTCGCTTGGATTTCAGGGTCAATTAATGTGATTCTTTTTAATTAAAAATGCATTTTAATTGCTTAAAAAGTGTAAATCCAAATGAGGAGGTATAGTGGAATAGATGAAACCCCATATGAGAGTAAAATAGGTGTCCATACATGAACTGCGTTCACAACAGCCTGCATACATTTGAATAGAAAAGGTGGATGTTGTCTTGACACCAGTCTTGTTCTGCAGCCGTGTGTTGTTGTTGTTCCTTACCTCAGATCTCGTCTCTCTCTCTCTCGTCTGTCCGTCAGGAGGAGGACCTCGCAGAGCTGGCCTCCCAGCAGTACTACGTGGATTACGGCTCTGAGATCCTCCAAGACCGCTTGCTCAGCCTCATCCCCTCCTACATCCCCGACAGAGAGATCACCTCCACTAAGACCGCGGAGAAGTGGGCTCAGCTGATCGTCAGCGCCCACAAAAAGGTACCTGCTGCTGTAGTCACTGAAACGCACTCTTGTGTGGGCTTTTTGAACCACTTGACTGACTGCAGCTGCCTGTGCAGGGATTACACACTAAGAGGAGACTGAACACACAGAGGGTGAAGGAGGACGTGGTGGATTTTGCTCGTTTAAAGTGGCCTTTACTTTTCTCGCGCTTCTACGAGGCCTTCAAATTCTCAGGTTGGTGGCAGTAAACTCTTGTCTTCCAGCCGTAGGTGTCTATAGGTTTTCATGCGTTTGCACCGTCCGTCCACAGGACCCAGTCTGCCCAAGAATGACGTGATCGTGGCCGTGAACTGGACCGGGGTTTACTTTGTGGATGAGCAGGAGCAGGTCCTTCTGGAGCTCTCGTTCCCAGAGATCACTGCTGTGTCCAGTAGCAGGTGCGATAACGCCGTGTTATTCGCATTCGCAGGATTTCATTTGTTGTTTATGATCTGCTTGTTGTGAAGTTGTTGCCTCGTGTGAAGCACTATGTAACGTTGTTATAAATTAATGTTGTTGTTGTTGTTATTATGTCCTCGAAGCAAAATCCTGTATGTTGAAAAAGATACAAGGAAGTGTAGCATCGTAGAGTGAGTATCTGTCTGTTGAGGGGCTGCTTTGTCGTTATCGAACCTGCAGGACTGCGAAATTTAACATGAAAAGTCTTAATTGTCATTATAGACGTTGCACACACACATAAAAGGACTAGTATCGCCCTGAACTGCTAACGTGGCGGTAAACTCTGTGTCTGGTTTAACAGCTGACATTAAAACATGTTGTTGAATCCTCAATCTGAAACAATAACTCTTTTAATTGTCCACCTCTGAGAGCTGCTACACGATGACCCAGAGTTTTCTATTCTTCTCCTTTTAAGGGAATAAAAAGATGTTTTGGTGAAAAGCCTTGTGGTTTAAGTGAAATTTAATCCTCCAGAGGGGGTAAACTCCAGGGCCAGAGTTTCACCTTGGCCACCATCAAAGGAGACGAGTACACGTTCACCTCCAACAACGCAGAGGACATCCGCGATCTGGTGGTCGCCTTCCTGGAGGGTCTGAGGAAGAAGTCCAAGTATGTGGTGGGACTGCTGGACTGTCCCAACCCCGGTAAGACTCGGCGGCGGCTCACAAAGAAAGCAAGCGGCTGTGGATTTGTGGAGGGCTGCACCTTGAACTTTGATGTATGTGTCTCCATCTCGCAGCAGGAGTAGATTCCACTTTCCTGAGTTTCTCCAAGGGGGATCTGATCATCCTGGACGACCACGACGGAGAGCACGTGATGAACTCTGGCTGGGCTCACGGCATCAACGACAGGACCAAGCGGAGAGGAGACTTCCCCGCCGACTGCGTCTACGTGCTGCCCACTGTCACCAGGCCGCAGTATGACCTGGTGGTGAGTGGACGAACAAACACGACACAACAAGTGTTAATCGGGGGACTTTGGAGGTGCTAGCTGTTTCCCCCTGCTTCCAGTCTTTATGCTAAGCTAGGCTAAACAACTCCTGAGTCCAGCTTCAGAGTCCTTTTTAAAAACAAACTCCACATTACAGTCTGTATCATTTATAAAAATCCAAATGAAATAATATTTCAGGAGGAGATTTTGATCGCAGACGTCTCCTGTCTCACTCAGGCTCTGGTGACCATGACTCCGGATCAGAGGCGAGAATCCATTGGTTTGTCTCAAACGAGCCCTTCTGACGAGGACAAAACAAAGGCGTACACGCTGGAGGAGTTCTCCTACGACTACTTCAGGTTTGTTTTCTGCTCCTTGCCTTGCAAAGCTGTGAAAAATGGACTGATTTAGTGTGTGTGGTCATTTGTAATCCCTCCTGCGTGTCTGCAGGCCTCCTCCTAAGAGCACTCTGAGCAGGGTGATGATCTCCAAGTCCAGGGGGAAGGAGCGTCTGTGGAGCTGCACCAGGGAGCCTCTCAAACAGCCTCTGCTGAAGAAAGTCCTGGCTCACGAGGAGCTCTCCCAGGAGGCCTGCCTGGCCTTCATAGATATCCTTCAGTGGAGGAACGTGTGTGTTGAACGTTTGTAACGATTCAGCGAGCCATATTATAACAAAGTTATCTCAGGGCACTGTTTCACATGAAGCAGGTCGAGACCAACTCTTTAGTCTCCGATGCTTTCTCCCCCAAACTGACTCAAAGTGCTCTTCACAGTATTAGTTTGAAGAATCTCTGCCTTGTCCCTTGTGCTACCCTCTGGAGGAGACACTGGGTCAATACAATGGGCCATTGGGTCAATAGGACCCGCAAGGTAGCACAAGGGTTATTCACTATTTTATTATCTGATAATTTGTCATATTTTTGTGTGCTTGTCATGTTTAAACTGTATTTTATTTATTTATGTGTTAATTTATTTGTCGGGGACAATGCAACAAACATTGTAAAGACTTGTGTTCCTGCTGTTGTTGTGGCGGTTGCGGTCTTTAACCTCGGCTGTACCCGTCATGAAGTACATGGGCGACTACCCGTCCAAGCGGGGGCGCTCCGTCAACGAGCTCACCGATCAGATCTTTGAGGGAGCGCTGAAGGCCGAGCCGCTCAAAGACGAGATCTTCTGTCAGATTCTCAAGCAGCTCACCGACAATCACATCAAGTGAGACTGAACACACACACATACGCGCACACACACACAGACACACACACACACACACGCATACACAGACAGAGGGACAGACAGACAGACAGACAGAGACACACACACACACACAGACAGAGGGACACACACAGACAGACACACACACACACAGACAGACAGAGGGACTGACAGACAGACAGAGACACACACACACACACACACACAGACACACACACGCATACACAGACAGAGGGACAGACAGACAGACAGAGACACACACACACACACAGACAGAGGGACACACACAGACAGACACACACACACAGACAGACAGAGGGACTGACAGACAGACAGAGACACACACACACACAGACACGTACACACACAGACGCGCACACACGCACTTTTAAGACTGTCAACAACATGGTGGTGAAAGTTTTGACCATTGCTCACCTGTGTGTGTGTGTGTGTGTGTGTGTGTGTGTGTGTGTGTGCGTGCGTGCGTGTGCGCGTGTGCGTGTGTGCAGGTACAGTGAGGAGAAGGGCTGGGAGCTGCTGTGGCTCTGCACTGGTTTGTTTCCTCCCAGTAACATCCTGCTGCCTCATGTCCAGAAGTTCCTCCAGGCCAAGAAACACTGTCCGCTGGCTCCAGACTGCATGCAGCGGCTGCAGAAAGCCTTACGGTAACACGCACGCACACACACACACACACACACACACACACACACACACACACACTCTCTGTTGCGTTCAGTCTACACCAGTCTCACCTCTCGTCTCCGTCGTGTTGTAGAAATGGATCCAGGAAGTACCCTCCTCACCTGGTGGAGGTGGAGGCCATCCAGCACAAGACCACTCAGATCTTCCACAAAGTTTACTTCCCCGATGACGCCGACGAGGTGACGACTAAAATCCAAAATATAATTATTATGTAATGACTGTGTTACTGTGTGTGACTCCTGACGGCCAATATTTCACTTTTAAAGCATTCCTTGGCACTCAGAGTGAGACTATATTTATTTAAAGGTTATTTATAAGTTACTTATTTAATCTGCTAACTTGAGATAAATATTTCTGGTCTAACAGACGAGAACTATATAAACATCGTTTATATATTATTTTTATATATTTCATCTGTTTATTGATATTTTTTTATATTTGAACTCTTTCCTACTTTGCTGCTCAAGTTTCCCTCGAAATAAAAAAACTGGATCTTACCTTACCATTAAATTTAAAGTCCGAAAATAACATTTCACAACATTTTTCCTCTTAAAGATGAAACGTTGAATGAATAAGCGATAAAATACACTCGGGTGTTTAGCAGCCTTGCTGTACCTATATTATTTTTAATTTAATTAGCTCACGTTAACTCGTTTTAAATAATTATGGCATTATAACAGTTCCATTGTCTTGCCTTAAGATGGATCCTATTGAGACAATATATGTATTTAAATAAGCATTTTAACATTTTATGATGAAAACAACCAGAAGTGGAGATGTGGATGAAGACGTAGTGCACATGTTCTGTGAACGTCACGTGTTTGTGTTCACGGCAGGTGTTTGAAGTGGAGTCGAGCACCAAAGCCAAAGACTTCTGCCACAACATCTCCGGACGTCTTCTGCTCAAGTCGTCCGAAGGCTTCAGTCTTTTTGTGAAGATCACTGACAAGGTGGAGACGTCTGCAGCCTCGTTCTGGACTCTGGTGGTGAAGTGTTGAGGAGTGATTCTCAGACACATCTCACACATTAAGCATCGTTTCTTCTGGTTTTGCAGGTCATCAGTGTGCCCGATGGCGACTTCTTCTTCGACTTTGTGAGGCACCTGACGGACTGGATCAAGAAAGCCCGACAAGTGAAAGACGGTAAAATAACAAGATGTTTGTATCTTCTTGCGGTTTTATCCAGGGCTCTTGCAAAGGCTTGAACATAAGTTTTTTTCAAGGTTAGGAATATGCTTTACTCCTTGAAAGGTGCTTGATTTTCAACATTATCTGGTGTTTCATCGTCATGTAAACCAAAAATCTTCCCGTCGTCATATTTGTTTGTTTGTTGTGATGTTAAAGGCTTCGAGAGTCTGGGAATTTTTGGTTAAGGTACCTTGAAAGTGCTTGAAATGTTTTTCTTTCTTGTTTCTGAAGGTGTGGTGCCTTCACTGACGTATCAGGTGTTCTTCATGAAGAAGCTGTGGACGAACACCGTGCCAGGGAAAGACACCATGGCTGACTCCATCTTCCACTACTACCAAGTGAGGGACCACACTCTTAACGTGTTCTTCATTTAGAAACAAGGTCATGTTGTGAAATGAATCTCTTCACGTTCTCCTCGTGATTACTTTGAGACACCGAAACCTGACACTCAAATTGCCGTCAACAAACACCAGACACCTGAACACAACGTGGACAGTCTGAGGCTGCGGGCTCCCCCTCGGACTCCCTCGTCTTCACTCTACTTGCTTTGTTTTGCTCACTTCCTGGTTGCCGGTGGATCAAAATGACCTAACATTGCTGTGTGACACACTTTTATACACTTAAAATACATTTATGGTGAACTAATAAAGACTGTACTCATTTCAGCTGCTCTGGATCACTTAAAATCCCGATGTGTCCTGAAAGCATTGTGTGGCTCAATAAGAACAGAAGCTCATTGAGCCACAATGAGCAGATCTTCCTGTGAACTGTTGTGATAAAACAGGTGTGGATATCTGAGCTCTGCTGCCCTCTAGTGGTTTCTCACCTCGCTTTAATGTGTCTTAAGTTATTTAAGTAGATTCCACTCCTCATTTGAACCCTTTAACTGGAGCTGCGTGTGCATGTGAGTTTAAATGGAGCTTGAACTTGTTTGGAAGTTTAGGGACAATAAACGCAGCGTCTTCACAGCGAGCGTCTCTCTGCAGGAGCTGCCTAAGTACCTGCGAGGCTACCACAAGTGTTTGAAGGAGGAGGTGCACCAGCTGGCAGCGCTGATCTACAGGGTGAAGTTCGAGGAGGACAAATCCAACTTCCACAATATTTCCAAGATCCTGAAGGAGCTCGTCCCTCAGGACCAGATCAGACAGCTGTCCCCCGACGACTGGAAGAGGGTGAGCGAACTCGTCACAGCAGAGGACAATCAGGGTGTCATGGCCGAGTGTTCAGAAATGTACTCTATGTTCCTGGTTTGTCTCCTCCTCAGTCCATCATGTCGCTGTTCAACAAGCACTCAGGAAAGACCCGAGAAGAAGCCAAACTCTCCTTCCTCAAAATCATCTACAAGTGGCCCACGTTTGGTTCTGCCTTTTTTGAAGTCAAGGTAAAAACCACATTGATGACTTGATCTCCTGCTGCGTAGCTTAGCCTCAAAGACAATGTTAGAAATGCATTCTGTTAATACACTGAAGCTGCAAAGTATAAAGTACAACTTCTTTCTGCAGCAAACAACTGATCCAAATTACCCAGAAACCCTCCTGATAGCGATCAACAAACACGGAGTCAGTCTCATTGATCCCAAGTCTAAGGTGGCTCCACGCTTCTCTTATTTAACGTTTGCCTGTATGCGAGTCCTGCAGCCGTGCTCACTTCCTGTTTCCTGCAGGACATCCTCACCACTCACCCCTTCACCAAGATCTCCAACTGGAGCAGCGGCAACACCTACTTCCACATCACCATCGGGAACCTGGTGCGAGGCAGCAAGCTGCTGTGTGAAACCTCACTGGTGAGTCACAAGAACCAGGAAATAACCAGGAAATAACCAGACTTTCAAATTAAAAGTGTGGAAATCCACATTTTAAACTGCTCCTGTGATATTCGTGTACTTCAGTTAGTAGAGAAATTAAAAACCAGCTGGTTATCTGATAATTATATATTTTCCAGTGGAAAGATACATGTCACTTTAGCATTGTATGTCTTGACCTTTGACCTCAGGGCTACAAAATGGACGACCTCCTGACCTCTTACATCAGCCAGATGCTGACGACCATGACCAAACAGCGAACGTCCCGGGGCAACAAGTGAGCAGACGGCTGGAAACTCACTCACTCTCTCACACTCTCACACTCACACACACACACACACACACACACACACACACACACACACACACACACTCAGTGTGAATACAAACTTCAAACGTCCCACCACGTGGTTGTTACGCTGGTGGAAAACTGTGACACTGTTCTGCCAACGTTTTCATGTTCTTGTGTATCGGCCCTGTCTTAAAACTCACCTGCTGCCTTTCAACGACCCCCCCTCCCACACTGACGCTCACACGGCTTCCTGTAACAATCACAAACCCTGAACACTCAAGTTTCATGTAATTCAACAACACAACAACTCAATGTTTTCTCAAGACAACAAAACGCTCGCTTGATTTACAAACAAGCGAGGCGCTGCGAGGCCCTCTGCAGTTCCACCTGATGACTTGTTATTGCATGTGTAAGGAACAGAGCGTGTGTGCGCCACAAAGCTTTGTACGTTGATCCCCAGTAGAGCGCGTTGGCGTACGCAGGTCCTGTAGCTGGTGTCTTTTTTCTAAATGTACGAACCATTAGCGCTGATTTTTACGCATCAAGTCAATCATTTTTTCTGTGGACCCTGTTTATTAAAGGTGATGTAGACGTGAATAAATTCCTTTTTGCAAAGAGCACCGAGACGTTTGTTTCTCTTGAATCGTCTGCGCTGCTGTAACGAGTGATTTTAAGAACACGGTCAGAAGGTTATAGAAGGTTTATACGACACATGGTGGTTAAAACCATTTGCTCACCAGCCGCAGGAGTGACGCCTGGAAGCCTGCAGACACTACTCAGGGCTGAAAGTCGTGACACCACCTCTATGTTGGGGTAAGTAAACATTACTGAAAGTTTTTATTTACAGTTCATAGAATGAGGCAGAAAAGGGCCGCGCTCTTTGTAGCAAGTAAAAATACGTATCAGAAATTTGTACATATTAAACAATATAAATGTGGTAATTATTGAGCTTTTCACGTAGATTTTGTTGCCGTGGTACAGAGGCAGGCTAGCAAACCCCCCTGTTGCCAGTCTTTGTGCTAAGCTAAGCAGCTGCCGGCTGTGAGTGTTACTGAGCTCCTCGTCCAACTCTGAGAGCGAATCAGCAACTTTCCTCAAACTGAAAGAGGAAAACATTCAAGCTGCCAACAACACGAGACTGTAGTGATAAAGCAGCTGCTCACTTTATTTCACCACAACAAAGTGCACCGGGACAGTGTGGGCTGTGACAGGTCGGCAGTGTGGTGAGCGGGAGGCTCAGGGTTGCCAGGTTGGCTCATCTCAGAGGCAGCCGTTTAGTGCGCAGTCACGGTTGCCAGGTTGGAGGTCCTCTCTGCTTGGGAGTTGGTGCTGGAGACCGACCAGATGTCACTCATCTCTGTAAAGACAGTTCAGATGATGAACGGCTGAACGTGTGACGACAACATGAGTCACGTCAAAAATTTTACTTCATATTCCTAAAATTTGAGATGTGAAGTGACTGTTTGTTCTCAAGAAATAGAAAATGAACCTCCATCTGTCCGGCAAACAGTCCAAAACTCAAAAGACAAAAGCAGCGAGTCACAAAGTTGAAGCTGCAGCTGATGTCAAAGGAATCATTCAAACTGTAAAACGCAACAACTTTAATTAAGTAAGAAGAGAAAAGTTAAACAAGCTCAAATTAAAAAAGAAACAATGGAAACTTCATGTTTGTGACACCTGAGCGTCCAGCTGACGCTGTCACTCTCCGGTCGCTCACCTGTTCTGAACTGGATGTAAGTGCCGTTGTCCAGCGGGACTTTTCTGTCCTCGTAGAAAGACAGTCCTCGCTCTCGCCACCTGCCGGCAAACACAACACGTGACCCGTCGTTTAGCTCAGACCTCCTGCCGGGGTCAAAGGTCACCGCTGCATCTACAGGTAGGTAGGAAGTACTGTGTGTGTGTGTGTGTGTGTGTGTGTGTGTGATTCACCAGTGGAAGATGAAGATGAAGAGGATCAGCATGAGGGACAGTAGATCAGTGAGAATCCACATCAGGTTGTACTCGTCTGGACTCTGTGGGAACATTTAGTTTACATGTACAGGTAAATAAACCATTTCCTTGTCTCTGTCCTTTAAAAAAAAGACCGCCATCTTTGTTTTAATGTATATAAATGAGACGGGTTTACGGGTGATTCTCCCAGTGCACCGATGAGTAAAAGTATATATTGGTGTTTTAATATGTAAGCGGTTCTGAGGTGAAACTCTTTTTTGGTGGATTCATCTGTAACAATGGATCATTTTTATGATCGTGTGGAGAAACTGCATCTCTTAGATAAATGTAGTGAATACTGTTACCATGAGGAAGAGGGGGGCGCTCATGGTGCCGAGGAGATGGGGGGCGTTGGTGGTGACCGAGTGCACCCCCGAGCACCAGGCCAGAGAGTAGAGCCACGGCTGGCTGATCACGTACAGGTTGGTGCTGATGTTCACGGCGGCGTACGCACTGAACACCAAGAGGAGAAAACAAAGTCATGGAGGGTTAGAAGATCTCTCACACACACACACACACACACACACACACACCTGGTGAGCTCGGCGGACATGGAGCTGTAGTGCAGGTTGAGTTTGACGATGTGGTTTCTCTGGAGCTCCTTCAGGGGGAACCAAGTGCCCGACGTCTGCTGGAGCTCAGGATCCAGCTCCTGGACCAGAGCCCGCAGATCTGATGGCAGCCACAGCACCTGGTGAACACACACACACACACACACACACACAGATGTAATAACAGTCTGGTGTGATGCCGTCTTTAAAACGAGAGAACATAACGAAGCTGAGGAAACAGCTGATCCTGTCTGAACAGCAATCCTGATAATTGATTAATCATTTGAAACCTGCAGTCTTTTTTTGGCCACCTGGGGGCAGCAGACACGCCACCTTTTGAGTTGCTGTGAACCCCGAACTACTGTTTACTGTTAAAGTTGCTCACTTGCACATTCAGCTGCTACAGAGCAACATTATTCATTTGCAGCCGTGTTTCCGGTCCAATATATTCACTTCTACCAGCTCCTGAGGGAACTCGCTGGTGTCGCCCTGCACCAGACAGACAAAGTCCGTGGAGCATTCAGGAGTCAGTGTACGGTGGGTTTTTAGAGCTTTTTCAGTTGAAACATCTGCCTGCTGCAGCCAAACACACCACTATGAGAGCAGTGAAAGGAAACGGGTTGGACAAACAATGAGCTGCAGCGCATTATAAAGCTGAACAGCAGAGCTGCAGATTCATCACTACGAGCCAGTTGAAAGTGCATTTTTGTGCTCTACCGACAGCTGAAAATAAAAAGTCGTCTGGTTAAAGCTTTAGTATTGTTTCACATCACGGCTGAACACCTGCGAGCAGTTGTGATGACGAAAGATATTCAGGACGAAGATGTGGGCTCGAAACATGTTTTATTACATGTTTTATTTGTACTTTAGTTTCTTTCTTATACCTTTGTGTTCAGTTTAGTCGACGCGTCCTGAATAAAACCCCTTCGCGTACCAAAGCCTCACCTGCGAGGACCGGATGGACGACTCGTTGTGGATGACCTCCAGCGTGCGCTGGATCCAGGCGTCTCTGTACGGGTGACCTCTGGGAGGACGGTAGAGGTCAAAGATCACCAGTTTGTCTTTCTGCGCTGCCAGCTGGAGGAAGGCCTGCAGGCTGCACACGGACTGCTTTCCTGCCCGCAGTCGGTCCTCTGCTGCCAGAGAGCCGGCCGTACCGAACGGGTTGTGCTGCGAGGGACAACCATCGATACCTGATCAATACTGTGACGCAACATGGCCGGCTGATTCTCTGCTGTGGTTGTTGTCTTGTTGTCTGTACACACAGCTGCCGGTGTGTTAACAACAAATACTTTTTACTCCAACACCCTCCATTATGCTCATCACAAACAGCGTAACAGGAGAAAATACCTGTTTTAACAATGTGTAGAATATATGAAGAGTAGATGAATCCATTCTTAAAACAAATAAACCAACACCAGTTTGTAGAAAAGACCGGGACGGACGCTTCATATACATGTTACATGAATGTTAGCGCCTGTACCGTGTAAACACCGACTCACAGAGAGGAACCAGGCGCCTGCGTTCAGGCTCTCCAGCTCGCTCCAGGTGAACATGGCAGCCGGGGCGTCGGTCCGGTTGGGGAAAACCTGGCGGATGTTGGTGGTGCGTCGCAGGGTGTGGTCGTGCATCAGGAAGGGAACCCCGTCAAAGCTACAACCACACGTGTGTCAGAAGTATTAATATCTACAAAAACTGAAGGCTCAGTTTGGAATGAAATCTACAGAGACTCATGATCCTCAGAGGACGAACCCTAATAACTTTGGTGATCCTCTAGCGCCACCATGAGGCTCACGTTTTTGGTGTTTGGTGAAATATCCCGACAAATATTAAACGGAGGTCCTTGAAACATTCATGTCCCTCTCAGGATGAACCATGATAACTTTTAATCTATTTATGACCAAATACCTGCACAACTAGTGACATTCCCTTCAGCTTCAGCTGCACCAATTAGCAACTGTTTGCATGCTAACATGCTAAGCTAAGATGGTGAACATTACACCTGCTAAACAACATGATGATGGTGTCATGGTAAACATTATTAAACAATCCAATGAAAATGTTCCATTTGATTGACAGCTGGTTTAATAACTGCAATAAACCTCCGGTTTCTACTTTAAAAAACAGCCTCATGTTTGTTTTGCAGTAACCCGACTGACCTGATTGTGACGTCCGTCTCCAGACCTCCACTTCCTGTTTCCACAGCCTTCTCAAACGACATCAGTGTGTTTTCTGGGGCAAGCTGCAAATGGAGTTACGTCATCAGTGACCCTCAGTACATGCACAGTGTGCCAGCCCTGTACGCAGCGCGGCGCACAGGGCTGAAGGGGAAGTGTCTCTGGGACAGGAAGCATGTGAGGAAGTAACACCAGCTCCAGAACAGAGTTACCGTCGCACAGCTCTGCGTGGGACTTGGTGCAGTTTGAGAAATGTTAATTGTCCTCATTAGAGTTGCAATGATCTACAGAAAACTCTTCTTTCAGTCGTTTTTCAAGCAAATATTTTCTGGTTTCAGCTTCTCGAATGTGAGAAGGTAATAAAAACAAATACTTCACTGGAAAATCACACTGGACTGGAATAATTTAAAAACTATTTTTAGACAAAACGATTAAATCTGCAGATTACAATCAATAATGAAAATAACTAAGTAGCCCTAATCTTCAGTCTGACACAAACAGAGCTCACTAAAGACCATATAAGGAGAACGCTTGTGATTTTGTAGTGTTGCTTCCTGCTCACCATGGGAGCTCCTCTGTGGCCGATGAGGGTGGGCGCGGGGCCCAGCGTCCCCTTCTCTTTGATACAAGGAGAATACAAACCGAGGGGCACCAAGTACAGCGCAGACAGGACGCTCAGGTACGCCGCCATGATCAGGACCCGCCTCCCTGAAACACAAACCAAAGCACATTTACTTCTTTCCTTTCTTTAAATCAAGCGATGGGATCTTCCTGTGGAGGAACGATCTGAAACTGGTTCACTTTGAATTCTTCCGGGATGTTCAGAGTTTGACGAGAACATCGAGACACTGGAACATGACGCCCCATAAAACAGCTCACACACACGCACACACACACACCGTACACACACCGTGCACGCCTCACCTCTGCGGTTCATGCGGAAGAAGTGCAAAGCTATCGGCCAAGCCAGCGCCGTCACCAGCAAGACTCCGCCCACGTGTAGAAGAGGTGCCGTCACCTGCGACACAAAACCAAACCTTCAGGAGAGGAACCCACGCGGAGC
>JAVQJL010084084.1:0-31566 GCA_036024295.1 Nannoperca obscura
GCTAACATATTCATCATGACACAGCCAGGTTTCAGTAAGGCAGAATATATCGATATCATTATCTGATATCAGTTCGTTTACTAGAACAGCTTTAGATGATAGAGATCTGATGTTTAAGAGTCCATCCAAGTTTTAGTTTGAATGTATTGTATTTGATAATGTACAAAGAACATCTGATTTAATGCTCTTTTGGGTTCTGCCATTGGCAGCGATGTTCTTACTCACAGCACTTGTGATTCATCTCTTACAAGTCTGATGAGACGTCTTGTTGTTTTCCACCATGGTTCTATGCACTTTATGTAAAGCTCTGATCTGGAAGTCGCTTTGGATAAAATCGTCTGCTAAATGCCTGAATGTTAATGTAATGTAATCACAACTGGCTCCAAACGACGCCACCAGCACAAGATGACAAGCTGGTATTCGGGATGTTTTTACTTTACTGTCCTATGCGTTGTTGTGTTATAGAGGTGTGTCAGAGGCGGTGCAGGGCTGGTCGGTGTCTCTCCTGACTGATGAAGGCTGGTCAGATCTTGCTGGCTCAGACTTTGTTATGGATCTTCTTGCTGGAGCTGAAGCTGAAGTGCTGCCACCACCTGGGACTCCATCCTCTTCAAACTCTGACTACCTGTTCAGCAGCCAGGGAGACAGGTAGAGCAGTGAACAAGTGACTCGTCTTTGTGGCCAATCTGGGATTGTTTTAAGGAGTTTCTCTCTGTGTTTTGCCTCCAGGATGCCGTCTACAGATCTAGATGACTTCATCCCACCAGCCCCTTCCATGCAAGCTCCTGGGCTGCCTCTTTTTGAGGGAAACCCCTGGGGAAGAAATTATCCACAGGAAGGTAGGTGCTACATTGTGAAATGTTAAGGCATCAGTATAATGCTCCAGCACCTGAAACCTCCTTCCACTAAACCTTTCAAACTTTGGTACTGAAGGTGTTGCATCTGACAAACCTTTAACTGTCCCAAACTGCAGAGGTGTGAATTTCTCTCTCAAGCTCTCTTATTCTTCAAACTACTTCCTTCCCCCTCAGGCTTTTCACCGTGCCTTTGAGTACGGCCATTCGGTTATTTTGCCTTTAGACTAGCTGTTTGACGCATACTGAAGTCTTCACCATTGACTATCACCCACACGGCCTACCTACCTACCTTCGAGAGCCTTGCCATACAAAGTTGACTCACCTGTAGCAGAAGGACTGGATTCTGTACCCCCCCCCAAGACTGGTGGTGATAGTGTGTTTGTATAAAGTATGTTCTTTTAATGCAGGTTTTATTCTATGGGTCAAAAGGTGAACGGCAGGAAGTTCCCAAATCATTACACAATCCAAACCCACAAATCAAACACTTACCCTTTGCACGATTATCTGCCTGCGAGACACGACAACAGCTGCGCTTTTAAATTTACTTTCACTGTTCCAAGTGACTGTGCTCTTACTGGCTCACCTTCAAGGTCACGTAACTGAGACTGTTTCTGAACTCGGGCACAAATGTAATCAAGTGACTTGTCCCGACTTGTGGCTCGATTACCAACTGGACAGTTGGTCCGCGGCCCAGTCTTGTAGAAGTATCCAGACAACAACAACGCACAATGTCAGCTCGCTGGAAAGATCGTCGACCACTCAGAACTTTGTAGGTGGATATGTTTTTTTAGCTACATAGCTAGCTAGCTAGCTAGCTTCCGAGCAACACCCATGAAAAATAGCATCAGAGAAATGGCATCAGGCATTAATGTGTTGTTGTAAGTTGACTAACAGAAATAACAACTATTAAATGGCTGTAATTCTTCAATAGTCATTGTAATGTTTTTGGCCTCTTGGGGGCAGTGCAACAATCTGTTAACACAACCAGTGGTGCAGGAATGAGTCCTAAAATCCGGAAACTTCCCGTTCCCTCGTCTTAAAGTCAATGGGTTTCTGAATATATGAGGCTGTTCAGCAGCCAAATGCACCATTATGTTAGCTAGCCGCTAACTTTGTCTCTGTGTCCTTATTCTGGATTAATTGCAATTTAGACTGATTATTATCCTTTTGTATCAAAAACTAGCTTTAATGCCTTTTTTATGCAAGTTTATAGTGAGTTCACAAAGTTCATATTCCTAAATAGCTCCTGTCGTTTAGTGCACACAGAGGTAGAAGTGGTGGCATGTCGAGTTCTACAGCTCATTTTTGTCCCACGACCCACTAACGAGTCATTTCGACCATGTCCAGCTACATCCTTGGGTTGTTCCAATGTCTCTTCTCCACCTGTTTGCAGGCCGTGCTCGACAGATGGATGCCTACGTCGATGACTTGTTTGACCCTGTACTTGACCAAGGACCTCCGGTCAGTGATGTCATCTGATTTATTTGATTATTGAAACTGAAATTAACGTAAAGGCTATTTTTGTCTGTTCCTAAAAAGCATAAAAGTTTTATACCACAAGGAGGTGGATTGAGCATCCGCCCTGGTCTCTGATGGATTGTGTATCTCTGGTTGTATCTTATTACTGTACTGAGGGTGTGACGTCAGTGGGTTGTGTTTCTTGATGCCTGGTGTGTGTGTGTGTGTGTGTTTGTGTGTGTGTGTGTGTGTGTGTGTGTGTGTGTGTGTGTGTGTGTGTGTGTGTGTGTGTGTGTGTGTGTGTGTGTGCAGGACATGGAAAGAGTAGCCATGCTAAACCGCAGGATGAGAGGAGGAGGAGGCATTGGGCCGATGCAGCCTGGCATGTATGGAGCTGGTAGGAAAACTGGATCTCCTGCACACAATCTGCACCATGTGGTTTAATAATTTCATTATTCATTAAAATCACTTATTGCACATTCCTAATGGCCATTTTTTAACATGAACATGTTTAAATTTGAAAAAAAAACATTACTTGAGGTACATTTTAAAAATAAAATATTTATTTTGTCTTCAGAGGTGTAACTGTTTTGTTAGTAAAGGCTCTGAATTGTACGTTTGTCAAGTCAGTGGAATTAAATAAAGAAAAGTAGTAAATGTTAACTTCAAACTTCTTTTTGCAGGACAGGATTTGAATTTTCAGGTCTAATTTTTATAAAATGTAAAGTTTCTGTTTTTTTCAGGTATGACAATGCCAAGTTATCCTATGGGTGAGTGAGAAGGTTCATCTGTGTCACCAAGAATCAAACATTTTATGTCTCGTGGGATCATTTTTATCAAGGCTTGAATATATCATCCTATAGAGTAAATGGCAGTCTTTCATTTTTCTAATCTTTGTGTTACTGTGTTGCCTCGGCTGCAGGAATGCCGATCAGCCCCTCAATGCCCATGTATGGTGCAACTCCCATGATGCCAACGATGCCAGCCATGCCAGGTAATCCCCCTACATGCACCTTTCATCCAGTTAATTCAATACATGCAGACACAAGTCAACATTTTACAGCTTATTTAACACCATGTAGGTTCAGTAAAATAAATCAGTTAGCCTGATTTGATATAGGAAGAAGGATAAAGACCTTATAGAGTATATGAACTGTGTGTGTTGAATGTTATGAGATGTTCCTCTGATCCCTGCACAGCCATGATGATGCCTCAGACTGCTATGGCTGCCCCACCTGGTGCTGACCCCATGCAGGCCCTCATCAACCAGCAGGCCCTTCTCATGGTGACCAGCACACTTAGCATGCGGTTCTTATAAGCGTGGTGGTCAATTCTCCACCCATCATCTACCTTCCTTTACTCCTCCTTTCTCCTGCCTCCCTCTCTCTTGCTCCTCCTCAGGCCCAGCAAATGACCCTGCAGGCCATGACTCTGTCCCAGCAGCAAACGCTGGAGCAGCAGCAGAAGAAGGATGAGCAGAGGCAGAGGGAGGAGAAGAAACAACGGTCCAGGGAATACTCACCCTCCGTTGCGCCTCCCTCAGCCCCAGCTGCGCCTCCTTCACCCCCACCTGCCCGGCCCAAAGCACCTGCACCAAAACGTACTTCCAGCTACAGGCAGCCTGAGCCAGAGGTACTTCTGGATACAGTATATATATTTTGGTTGTGTACTTTGCACATTCTTATCTTACTATACCTGATTTTCTTTTTTGTTTTTTACTGCTTTCTTTCATGCATTTCTACAAACTGTCCCTGTTTATGTTCAGGGCTTTACCCTCCCATTTGATAGTGGCCCAGTTTCCCCATGGGGATTATCTATATTTTGTCCAGTCTGTGTGCTCAAGTTGTATGCTGATGATGCGCTATATTTTCTTGTCAAAATATAAAAATCTTTTTGTGTACGTCTTTTTCATCTAAATATTTGTTATTATTCTCAACAAATCACATGAAAAAGAGCAAAAACATGTTACTTTCTGAATTTTCTACCTTGTCTGTGGCTCTACTGTGGCCCATTAGTTCCTACTGAAGACGTAAACCTAAAAAAATGTCTCACAAATTGATTTTTGAAAGAGGTTAAACAATAAAACAGCTGCTCATTATAGTTTATTTTTTTGCAAATATCACTAAAACATGAGTGAGCATGACTATTGTCAGTGGCTGTGGACATACAGCACCTGCTTTTAGGACACATTCATTGCTGGTTTGGCTCTGCACATAGAACTTGTTGACAATAGAGAAAAATATAGAATATCCTTTAAATAGCCTGATATCACCGGTCATTTTCCTCCACAGCCAGAAAGAGAAGTGGATTTGCCAGATCCAGACGACCTGCAGTCTTTCAGAGAGAGGAGGGACTACTTCCAGAAGATTGGTGAGTGCAACTGTTCAAACTATCTTTCAATCTTTTAAACTGCCTCCCCACTGATTCATGCCTCCCTTTAACGCATATTGTGTGTTTATTAAGTAATTTAAATGTCTTTATGAATTACTTTCAAATCAACATGCTTAGTCATTTTCCAATTTACTGAATGTGTTTCCTCCTTCCTCCAGGCAGTCAGCCCCAAAATGAAACCAAACTCCCAAAGACTCGTCCAGCACCCCGATACAACCCCCCCACACAGCAGCAGAGCCCCCCACGACCCCCACCTAAGGCACCCAAGCCCGAGGGTAAGAAGATGGAACAAGTTTGAGGGGCCAGATAATATTGTTTAGATACTATTTTATACGTACACCACAATTCAAGGACCCCAAAGGAACACGCAGCTTTAGTGTGAGAAGATACAAACTAATTATGTAGAAAATGAACTCAATAAGGAGCTTAGGGTGTAGTTTCTCTCATCTCCCACAGTGAAGCGCCCCCACACCCTCCCTGCCAGAGACGCTGACCCCCCAAAAGCAACACCTCCCCCAGCTCCTCTTGCCAAGCCTCAGCCCGAACCCACCTCCAACATCCGGGAGATCATTAAACAGTATAACAGCCGACCCCAACCAGAGCCCAAAGCCTTCGAGCCGGTCAGGTGAGTCCCAGCGCCGCTGCCCGTGACTTCAGCACACGTTTGTGATGTGGTTCACTGTTTTTGGTCCTTTTCGTAGACATCCTGTTCGGCATTTTGTAAAGAAGAGTGACCCCAAAGCAGAAGCTCTGGCCAAACTAAAAGACAAAGCACCAGTGCCACAAGAGAAGGTCAGGACGGTCGAATAAACAGAAAATGGACCTAACGTGCTGTTGTTAGCCTCATTGTGGCTTCTTTCTGCTCGTAGAAACAGTGGGTTCCTCCTCCGCCGCCAGTCGAGCCTCCTCCCTCCACGGGCCCGCGAGTCATCTCCAGCACCATGAAGCAGAAGCAGCGCTCCCTGGAGGACCTGTTCGGCTCGCAGCGCTCCCAGCATCCTCCCCCTGCTCCCCCTGACTCCCCGCCACCTCCACCTCGCCCAGCGCCCATCCCCCAGAACATCCCCGCCCCGCCGCCCATGGCCGCCCCGTCTCTCTGTGGGTGTCACTCACATTTTGGCTGACAACTGCCGCTAACTAGCATTCAAGCAGCCGGTCAGTGACCTTCTTCTTCTGCTGTTTGTTTACTGCAGATGTGACGCCAGATGAGGAGGGCGTTCGCTCCAAGCTCCACCGCTTCTCCGCCGGAGTTTACTTCTCTTACTCCAACATGCCGGCAAAACTGTTCCTGAGAAAAGAAGTGAGACATTCACACAGCTCCCCTCGGCTCTACGCAGCGTTTTGGTGTCTTTCAACTGTTGTTTTGGCTGTTTTGGTTCACAGCTCTCATTTCTGTATCACTTTATATTCACGTCCTGATAATAAGCGTTAGTTAATGGGTAATAAGGCTTTTATAAGTCCTTATAAGATGCTTATTAACATTAGGTGTTAATAACAGCAGCATAAACATGTTTATTGTTAGATTATAAGACATTTATAAGCACTTGTAATTGTTAAACTTGTTAACAATGTGGTATAAATTTTTTAAAAACATTAATAAAAGCCTTATGAGTTCCTTATAATTGTTCATAATTTACCTATTTTGTCATTGTTAAACCTTTACTAAGCATTTTTTGCTACTTTATCAAGGTTAAATAAACTTTATTATTCATTAATTATCAGTTAACTCAGCTACCGGATCTATAGCGAGAACAATGCCTTATTAAAATTACTAAATCCTTAATTGTGCATTTATTAACCGGTAATTGTGCTTTTTTTCAGCTCCTCCATCTGTAACGAGCACTACATGTTGTCAACATTGATAAAACGTGGATAAAAAACGAAATCTTAGCGCCGAAGCACAATAACCCCCCCCCAATACAGCCGTGTTTACACAGACACAAGCGCATCAGATTAATCAATGAGGCCTTTTACCACATAGAAGGGATTTGAACTCCAACAACCTCATGTTTGTGTGCAGGTGTTTTACCCCAGAGAGATGTTCAACTGGCCCTACGTCCTGAATCTGTTGTGCGAACAGGTGAGCAGGTGTGCAGGTGTCGGTTACAGGTGCACTTCAGAGGCAGCAGACGTCAAACTTCTTCACTTTGTTTAGATCATGAGGGACACGTACTCCGACAGCTGCATGAAGATCAGCAGAGAGGAGCGGAGGAAGATGAAGGACCTGCTGGGTGAGAGTTTAGACTTCAATCAATCATCCAATCAGATTTGAATTACATGTCAAACTAATCAAATGCAATTCAGAGGGGTTTTACACGTTTACAAGTATTTAAAGACACCAAAACAACCAAAAGAAACTATAAAAGACAATAAAAATATTACAAATATACTTGAATTAAAAATTAAATCATAGATTAACAAAGCAAAACAATGTCAGTAAAATGTCGAGTTTGGAAGGAGCACTCACTTATTTCTGATTTCTTTATTAGTGTTTGTTAGTTTTCATATTATTTGCCCTCTGCAGCAAACTTCAACGTGGGAACGACCATCAGCAGCGTCCAGAACGACACCATGAAGAAGAGGATCGTCATCGCTGCTCGAGACAACTGGGAAAACTACTTCACCCGCCTGTTCCCCGTGAAGGTGAAGCAGCACAGCGACACCTTAAACACCATAAAGTGCCAGAAGACCCTTCCTCAAGTCATTGTTCCTGGTTTTTTGTCAGTGTATCTTTTGGTTTTTCCCATTTTCCTTTCAGAGATTTATTTTTTATTTTTATGAAGTGGTTATTAGATTTTTTGTTTTGAAACACACACATTTAAATTGAAACTCAAGGTGTTTTTCTTTTTAATGATGAAAAGGAGGATGTGGTTGTTTACGAGGCCGGAGTACCAATCAGAACCGTTCTATGTAGAATAAACAGAGAAACGTTCCTTCAAGGCTGCAGAAATAATAGTTTTAAATCTTTTTCACCTCCATTTATATGAACAACGAGTCTTGAAGCATTTATTTTCTTCAGCTGGAACTCAATATGTTTATATACTTATATAATGTATTAGTTTTACACACATTACATCTTCAGGGGTGCGCCAGCCTGGAGTTCAATGACTAATACTGTTGTTATTATTGTGCATTTGTTGCAGTCGGACAGTGGAGACACTCAGGTTCTGGGTGTGTCTCATCGTGGAGTTCGTCTCCTGAAGGTGGTCCGAGCATCAGGCATCAACCCCAAACACCTCCGTCTGCTCCGGAGCTACAGGTAAACACGCCCCCTGCTGAGCCACCTGTATGATTACACTCACCGGCATTCATCACCTGTGATTCTGAATGCAGTTTTGCAGAGTTGCTGTCGGTCGACCTGCAGGGTGCAGACGGAGTGGAACTGGAGCTGCACAGTGAAAACCTGGTTCTGCGGTCGTCCAGAGCTCCTCAGATCACCGCCATGATCCGACTGTTCCTGCGGGAGCTCGTCAGGGTACTTCTTCATCGCCCTGCAGTCATCGTCGTTCACTGTTTTCAGTCTGTGCATCAGCCTCCCTGACGTCTCTCCCTGCTTTGCAGGACTCGGGCCATGTGGTGGCCCTGAAGAGTTTCGTGACGGACGACAAAAGTCTGCTCAGCCTCAGCAGGGGTGACATCATCAAACTGCTGCCAATGGATGGACTCCAGAAAGGTGGGGTTGTTGTGTGGACGCCACACGTGTCTGTGGTGGGTTGTTAGGGTTACACGTGTCTTATCTTGTTCATTGTTTATGGAATAACGTTGCCAGGCTGGTGTTTTGGGACCATGGGAGGACGCTCGGGTCTGTTCCCAGAGGACATCACCCAGCCGTCCGCGGCCCCGGACTACCACTTCCTCCACTTGAACCAAAGAGATAACAGGAGGAAAAGTATGAGGGGCGCCGGCCCTGTCAGTCGACCCGGGGCCCCGTCTCCAGGTCCCACCGGCAGACGCATGGACGGCTGTGACTCCGACTGGGCCGGCAGAGAGGCCTCGCTGCCCGGGTCGGCCCCGAGATCACGCCAGAGCTCCATCCACGAGATGGAGGTCCCCTCAGCCATGGCTGACTTTGCCACAAAGTATTTTAGGTATGATAGAAGAACGATGCCTGTTGTTGTTGTTGTTGTTGTTGCTGATTCTGTGCTACTGTTATTGTCTTATTAAAGAGTGGGGACTACCGGTCTGCCAGCCAGTGGGAGGAACTTCTCAGAGGCAGTTCAGCACACAGAGGTTCGACACTACAATCCCTCCAGTATCACATCCTGTGTTACCTGACAGCGACACACCTGTGTCAGTGTACGACATCTATATACAAGACGTTAGACCTGCTCACAGTAGACAGTTAACTTCATCACTAACCCTTTCACCCTCAAGTAGTCACCTCATCCACTGGTAATGTAGAATATTGATTAGAATCACTTTGAATGGTGTTAATGCTGGAGTTTGGACTCGTGTTGCTGATAGTAAAAGTTAATATTGTTAACATTCATTTTAAGCTTGTAAACGTTCACGTTTTTACTCTGATCCACACTTTAAATGGCTCTTTTGGCATTTTGACTTTAGTGGCTGACAAAAAAACATGTGACGCCCCTTAATGGAAATCTAATAAATACAGAACAGCGTTAGAAGCACTCAGGTATCTGGTTAGACGTCACCTCAACCGAAAGCCAAAACATCAAACTGGATTCTTACATCGCCACAGAGCTTGTTAATGTTATACAACCTGCTGTAGTCTGCACTGGATCACGGAGACGCCCTGCATGCTCACACTTATACTCACCACGTGTGTGAGCAGGTCAGAGATCATTACTGACATCAGGAAGGCATCAGCACTCCCGTGTTTTATTTCTAAGACCCTGACAGCAGATTGTCTCGTCTTGGTCTGTAAATATGTCGTTTGTTCTCCTGAAAAAATAACACTTAAAGGTGCAATATATGAGGTATTGAAGATCAATACAGGATCAATACGACTCTCTGCTCAACCCTGTGATACTCATACACTATTTAGAAGTGGTGTTAGTGGATTTTGTCTTGTTTCTGTCGGGTTTGAGGTGTTTTACGATCTGCGATGTAAAATCAGTGTTTTTGTCAGAGCCTAGTGGCTTCGAGGTGAGCGGGGGTTAAAGGGAGGTGTTACCGACCTGCTCATGTGTTGTAGTCTGAGATGAGAGCGACGTCTAGTGGCAGCGGATATCACTAATAGACTTTTTTAACTAACTGCATTGTGTTTTTTTGTTAAATAAAGGTTCCCATACAGGATTCCCTCATTCTCTACAACGATCCTGACATCAGTGCTCAGTCTGTGCAGTGCTTCATACGTGAGTGCATCCACACGAACCATACTAATGCACCCTGACGGAGAGCTGAGAGTCTATCTGTCTCCACAGACCTGATGCAGTTCATGGGTGACATGCCCCTGAAGAAGAACAACAGCCAGTCGGACTGCCTGAACCACATCCTGCTGGTCAGTGCTCCTGCAGACTTCAGTCTCAGAGAGTTTCTGTTTGATTCAAAGTGTCCGTTTCTGTTTCTGTGTTCAGCTCGGGAAGGAAAAGGAGATGCTGCTGAGAGACGAAATCTACTGCCAGGTCATCAAGCAAACCACCAACAACCCAACCAAGTGAGTGTGTGTCATGTTCTTCAAACACACACAAACACACACACTGGCATGATGTATCCGTACACAGTATAGTGTTAGAGTTGCCTCCTGCGCCTTATGTGAAGCAGACTGATGCTTTAAAGCTGCACTAAGCAATATTTTTATAAAAAGTGAGGAAGTATCACCCACTGTGCTGTTCCCCTCATCTCTGCAGAGCATTTCTTGATGGTTTTCAGCTAATTGTTTTGGTTTTAAGGTCCACGTCTTTACTGTTTTGGTTCAGTTTTGAGTGGAAAAGCTCAGATAAATCCACCAAGCAGCAAGCGGAGACACTCAGCTGGTGAGCGCTGTGGAGCAGTCAGCAGCTAAAGAGTGATTTAAACAAACGCGTAAACTTAAAAATGAAAATGAGATGAAAAATAGGAGAATGAGACGAGTGACTGTCTAGTTCAAACAGACAGAAAGCTTCTGCACGCTGTTCATCATGTGCAGAAGGCGGGACAGTGAAGTAATGCAGGAATAATGTGCTTTTTTCACTTTTTCTTAATGTGTGGGAAAATGTAAAACACATACAATCAGTTCGTTATTTGGTTTTAGGTGCATATTCACTAACGACAACATACATGTGGATACAGATGTCCCTGAATCTTACACACTGCACCTTCTACGTAGCTCCTGAATGTCTCACGAGGGTTCTCTGTGACTGTTGTGTGTCGTGACCTCTGACCTCTTCGTTGTTGTGTCTCCACAGATCCACGTGCACCCTCGGCTGGCGGCTGCTCAGCCTGGTGATGGGGTTCTTCCCTTGCTCCGTCACTCTGCACCCCTTCGTCAAACGCCACCTCCACGACATCTCCCAGGACAACGAGCACCCGTACCAAGGTAGAAGAAACACCGCATGTACACAGTAAATCCACATATATGTTTAAATTAATACATAACGGCGGCTACAACATGTCCTCAGAGCTGGCAGCTGTGTGTCAGCTGAACCTTCAGCGATCTCTCAGTTTTGGCGGTCGCCGTAACATCCCGTCTCACGCAGAGATGGAGGCCATTCTGGCAAGTGAAGCTACACGCTGCAGCAGATAACTCAAGTCATCATTATCTGTGTTTACGTCTGAACTGATGGGTTTGTCTCGGGTTGTTTGCAGGCTGGTAAAACGTCTCGCCGTATTGCCGTCCAGCTGCCAGGAGGAGTGGATTTCCCCGTCAAGATACGCAGCTTCAGTGTAAGATTCATTCAGACCTTCTCGTCTATGACCTGTGGTTCATTATCGGTCTCATCTGTGGTTGTATTTCCTCCAAATCTTCCTTTAGATGGCAGCCGACGTGGTGACAGAGGTCTGTAAAGAAATGGGCGTCTCGGATCGCATGGAAATCAGAGAGTTCTGCATCCTCGTCAACCGACATGGAGGTGAACCAGAGTCCTGGCGTTGTGCTTTCAGGCCACATTCAGGGACTGAAAGGGTGTTTCTGTCAGTCAAATGGTCACATTTAAAGGGCCGGGGTCACATTTAAAGGGCCGGGGTCACATTTTCTCACTGCTCTCCCAGCAAAGGTGTTGACCGTTTACTGTTACTCAGGTAAAAGTACTGAAGTCCAATTGTATAATATTTTTAATCTTAAAACTTCAGCATAAAAACCAAAAATAAAAGTTTTTATATTATTTGTTTAAAGATGTGGAAGGAACCTGTTACACAGCACATTAGATCCATGTTAGAGACTGTGTTAGGAGTCCTGCACCTCCTCCTCCTCCTCCTCACTCCTCTGTACCTCCTCCTCCCCCTCCCCCTCCTCCTCCTCCTCACTCCTCTCCTCCTCCTCCTGTGTCAGATGGGCCGGTGCGCCCCCTCCATGCGGAAGAGTATATGTTCGACTTCCTGCTGGATGACAGCTCCATCTTCTTCTCCCTGAGGAGGATGATGTGGAGGAGCCCGCTGTCCTTCGCCTGCGACCTCTCTGTGGAGTTCCACTACCAGCAGGTGGCGCCATCACTTCACCAACAGCCTGCAGAACTCTTCCAGCCCCTGGTTTCCATCTCACTGCTGTGTGTTTGTTTGTGTGCAGCTGCTGGCCGACTACCTCAGCGGGCGTCTGACGCCTCCTCCTGCTGCAGGAGGTTCCTCGTCGGTGCAGCAGGTAGCAGAGCTGTCGGCCCTGCAGCACCTGGCTCTGGGGCTGAAGTACCAGCCCTCCCTGTAAGTCCCGATACCCCAGCAGCGAGCCAGGACGGCCGCTTCTCTCCTCTTCTGGTCCTCATGCTAAGCTAAGCTAACCACATTCTGACCCCAGCTCTGGAGACTGATGTTGATCTTCTCGTCTCACTCGCTCGAAAGCGAAGGAGCTGATTTGACCTTAATGTTGAAGGAAGTGGAGCTCTAAATATTAGAATACCCCTTTAACTCAAGCTAAATGTTATTATTATTATTATAGAGTATCTCCTCTGTAGCAACCTTCTGGTGAAGTATCATCCCTTAACATTTAAGTTGACTTGTTAATGAAAGCGTGTGTGTGTATTTGTGTGTGTGTGTGTGTGTTTCTCTCCCAGGACGGAGGTGAAGGGTTACCTGCCCTCGCAGGAGGGGCTGAGCAGCAAAGCTGAGGAGATCCACACGTTCTGTCAGGGCAAGACATATTCTCTGCAGACCCTCAGCCCTCGAGACGCCCAAATACAGTTCATTGGTGGGTAGATCAGTCGGTGAGAGATGGATGGTTTGTTCCTCCTCCTCCTCTCGTCTTTAACTGAACATGTGTCTTTGTAGAGCTTGTGAGCACCCTGCCTTCGTTTGGCTCCAACATTTTCTTGACCCAGAAGGTCAGCCAGCGTGGCTGTCCCTCCTCGTGCCTGGTGTGCGTCAGCCAGGAGGGGGTGCTGTTCCTTCACCCCAAAACACAGGTACCTTCAGCAGCCCCAGTCCTGAAACACTCCCCTACACGTCACTACCGTCATCTCACTGCATGTGTTTGGGGAGAAATAAAAGAAAAATTGCAGGTTTTTTGCAGTCAACAACACTTTTGCCATATTCCTGTACTCAATAATTTATTATTATTATTAATCAAGAGCTGAATTGTAACTCTTTAAAGGTGCCAGTAGGTTCTTTTTAAGTGTAAAAACTCAAATGTACTGCCATATTTCTTGCACTATTTTTCCTGTGTCTCAGATGAATCCAGAACAGTTACAGGGGTATAATTTACTCAGAGTTTGAATTAATGCACCTTAAACACTTAAACTTAAACCATTTTGTCCTCTTTTATTTTTCCTGTCTGTTTAAAATGAGAGAGTTCAGCCTTGTTTAGTCTGAAACAGGTGGTCTGTGTTTCCACCTCAGTGCAAAAGTTGTATGACGCTGATGCACCAACACATTAATAAAAAGTCAGAATCCAACATCTGATCTGATGACGTTTCTGTTTCCTCTGCAGGAGCGAGTGTTTCTGATTCCTCTGGCAGACGTGCAGTCCATGCGCACCGTCCGCCCCAAGAAACAGTCCAAAGTGCCGGCTGTGGACATCAGCTACGGCAACCCAGGCCGTCCCAAAAAAGTCACCATTCATCTCAAACAGGTACCGATTTACAGCCGTGAGTCGTACAAGGCAACAGTGGCTCACACTGAAGAACAGGAGGACGCTCTCGCTTTAATGTTACCTCATATGCCTTAACGTTCAGTTTGATTCCCTGCACCCTCAAAAACATCCCTAACATTGATCTATCAGCGTGATACTTTACTAATTCTGTGTTAACTACTTCACAAATATGGTTTCTTTAACTCATCAGCTGTGTGTCTTCTGAAAATATAACAATATCAACAAGCTTTTGGCAAAATTGAGGTTTGATCTGATCTTCTTAATAAGAAAAAATAATAATAAAATGTAATAATAAAACCAATAAAATACAGAAGATGAAAATTGATTTAATACAATAAAACATGAGTTATGCTTAAGAGGCAGGTTTGAAGACACTTTGAGCTGCTCTAAGTTCCATGTATTATTTTGCTGATAATTAGAGTTTCTGGTATAAAATAAACATAAATATAAAGTGATTTAATGATTTCTGATCCGTTCACGTCTCTTTCAGGCGAAGGAGCTGTGCCACATCCTCGCTCTGATAATGGAAGAACTGATCCGACCCTCAGTCAACAGCTCCCTTTCAAATCGCCAGTAGACACACACACACACACACACACACACAGTACATGGACTTTTGTGTTTACTTTTTTGTTAATTTATGGGGTTTTTCTGTGTAACTTCATGGACGTTGTGTCACTGATGAATACTAATAAGAGATAATTCAGCAGTTATTTCTTTGAGTCAATCACTGCTTTAAAATGGTTCATTCTTTGCATTAAATTCTGAAATGTTAGGTTTATTAATTATTGCTGGACGTTAATGATGTCATGTAATATAAGTGAATAATTTATAAGAATAAAAGAAACATGTTGATTAATTTAATCTCTTTTTTTTCATATTTTCTTCCAAGCAGACTGTAAATAGACTCTAATGTTGTGCAATGAAGGTTTAACTTGTTCAGAAACATCTGGTGTGGTTGATAATAATAATAATAATAAAAATAAAGGTTAGTTTAGAGTGTGGTCTGCAGACTACAGGTGGATCTAACGGGATGTAAACATGTCTGGGACATGTGGGGATATTCTGTTAAAGTACGAGGAGCTAAAGTGCAAAAACATTAGAAACCTCGACCCTGTCGTCCATCTGCTGTGAGGATAGAGTTTGTGCTCATGTCACTGACGTAAGTAGAAGACTGAAGCTCATTCATAAGGCACTGAAAGTGGCACAGTTATGTCAGGGCCTAGACTTTATGCTGTAGGAAATGTTCCACTTCCTACTTTGTGTTTAAGAAGTGTCATGAAAAGGTCATGAATGCTGCATCAAAACAAGAAAACATTTCAACTTTATAACAACTGGCTGGTTTGTGCCATTTCACTGTGAGTTTTTCAGCAGGTGGACGCTCTCCGGTCAGACACAGGCTTCGAAGGACCTGCTGGACAAGCCGAGCATCTGCAGCACCAACGACAGTGAACGCAGCACGATCAGCATCGTCTACAAATAAAACTGTTCACATTAAAATGGGCCGGAGTTGTGTTTTTGTAAAATGTAATGTAACCAAAGTATACAGGATCCTTTAAAGATGCACTGATATGTAGTTTTATATTAATAATAGCTCAAATGTCTGTGACGTGAAAGAGGTCTCTTGTAGTAACAAACTCACAGATAGTTATCACCCAACTTTACAGTTCCCCTCGGCTGTTTCAACAGTCATCAGGTGGACAGACACGTGACTCCAAATGAATGCTAATGTTTCTTTGTGTCCCCTGGATGTGCAGATAGGCAGCTGTGTGCTAACACATTCACCATAAACGTTATAAAGTGATAATATGTCCAAAAACATCAAACTAGACCAGACCATACAGACATACATTTTAAGAAAAGTGGAACTAATGTTTGTTCTGCTCTTAAAGTGTAAGTCAAGACGCTCCTTATGGGTAACTGATTGTACCGGTATAATAAAAATGCATGTTTGTATTCATTAAAACAAGACTTTAGAGAATGTATTTAGACCCTCGGCCTTAACTGGACACTATTTGACTGTTAAAATGTTTTGGGTGTACCAGTGTACCCAGTCTTTTGCTGCTGCTAGCCTGTTTGAGTTTTAATTATTTGAGCTAAATTATGTTTTTTTCAATGTTTAAGCCGATTATTTTTTATTTAAATGATGTGTAGTTGTTGTAGTCATTTGTCAGTTGAAGTAAA
The DNA here is from genome assembly GCA_036024295.1 of Nannoperca obscura. NCBI lineage: Eukaryota > Metazoa > Chordata > Actinopteri > Centrarchiformes > Percichthyidae > Nannoperca > Nannoperca obscura. Next base: position 16,072 of record JAVQJL010084084.1, read on the forward strand.
AGTAAAGTAACTCCTTTATTAGATCCGATTCAAGTTAGCCAAAGCTAACAAGTCATACCGGAAATATAACCAGACTGACTTCAAAATAAAAGCGTGTAAACAGTAAAGGTTTCTGGTTTAAGTTTCCCAAAATAAATAAATAAAAAGGTCGTAGGTCTGTATTATCTATAATATAATATTTTTGTTGTACCATAGAGACTTTAAACAGCTGCTGGTCTTAATTTGGTTAATGTAAAACAAGTTGGTTCTTACTTGTCTTAAAAAGGCATTTTCAAGAAATAGACGGACCCACAAAGGTAGCATCTATATGGTATGGACTACATAGCTTAAGTGGGCATTTTCAGGAAATAGACGGAGCTATAAACTAGAGTCCCCAAGAAAAACCTTAGTCCAAATATTCTTCTTTATCCAGCGGCTAGTTGCGTCTTCAGACATATTTCTGTCTATTAAGATAAAATGTTTGTAGAGGTTTAAACTCAACGTTTAATACAATATTTTCAGGTTTCCCGCTCGGCTCCTCTTCTTCTTCTTCTTCGCGGTACTAAACGTTGGTTCTGTCCCGGCCGAACACTTTCTCACTGCGGGAAGACAGGAGACATCTGCGGGGTCACGAAAATACATTTAAATGTCTTTTTAAATATTACTGGTAACAAGAAAAAATAAGGTTTATATGTGTTCCGTAAGGTTTGCGTAGGGTCCGTTATGTGACGGTTGATGGCGGACTAACAGGTTATTTCGCCGGAAGTCTGTTTTAAGTACATATATTTGAATATATATATATATATTTTTTTTTTTATGTACATTTAAATATTACTGGTAACTGATACTGATAACAAATATTACTGGTAACAAGAAGAGGGTTAAATGTGTTCCGTAAGGTTTGCGTAGGGGCCGTTATGTGACGGTTAAACGTCGGACTAACTGTTCATCAGTAGGTTACAGTCATTTGATTTTGACACGTTATTTCACCGGAAGTCTATTTTAAGTTTGTATTTATTTTTTTAAATCGTGGCTCGCTTGACGGTTTATTTCCGGTAAATGTGTGAGGCGGCGATAAGTTCTAACTAACCGGAGGCGGAGCCTTAACGGAACAGCTGGCCCCGATGATTCACGGAGGAGTTAACCGTAGACGGGCGGCAGGCGGTGGCCGGGGCAGAGAGCACCGTCATGGGGACGAACATGGTCTCACTGTGGCTGACATGGGGTAAGTTCTTACCGACAATACCGACAACTACTCCGGATTAAAATACTTTTACTCAATTAAATTAAAACTGTTTCCCGACATTTTCCTGGGTGGATACAACAGGTCGAAGCCGTGGAAAAGTTGGATAAGAAGCTATTAATGTGTTATAACGGCATTATTTGTGTCTTAAGCCTCAAACTGCATGAAAATGTTAGTTTCTTTATAGAAACAAGAGAATAAAATTAATAAGGGAGTGTGGAGAACTCCCCTACAGGTTAAAACTCAGTTTAAAACCCTGTTAATTCACACTGGCTTAATGTTGGACTAATAAATAATATATAAACTGTTTCCTGGGTGGATACAACAAGTCAAAGCAGTGGAAAAGTAGACAGGAAAGCTTGCATAAGAAGCTATTAATGTGTTATAACGGTATTATTTGTATCTTAAGCCTCAAACTGCATGAGAAAATAATTAACGAGGGAGTGTGGAGAACTTCCCTGGAGGATAAACTCAGTTTAAAGCTGTTCACGCAGACTGTTGTCAGACACGTTGTACTAATGTGTTTCCTGTACATGTTGTGCGTTGTGTGTAGTTTGTGTCCTGCAGACCTCTGGGATGTTGTCTCACGTGGACAGGTACGAGGTGGTCAGACCCCAGAGACTTCCTGGGAGACAGAAGAGGAGCCCGCGGGACAACCAGGTTGACTACACCTCACCTGCCTGGCACACCTGTGACACCTGAAGTCGTGATATTTTATTAAGTAACAGCAGCAACAAGACAAAGTGTTACCAGGCGGGAAACGTGCTCCTCTGTCGGACATCATTACTGATTCATTTTATATGTTTCTATCAAATAAAAGCAGTAAAAAGTAAAATTCTTCCCTCTGAACTGTGATGAGTACAGAGTAAATGTACTTAGTTACTTGTGTTATACATTAAACAATATATAAAGTAGATGAAGAGAGTTAAGGTGGTATTGATTTCCTTCAGCTCTATCCTGAGACGGTTCGGTACGAGTTGACCATCGAAGGGAGGAACCACACAATCAACCTGGAAAAGAACTGGTAAACAAATGTTTATTTTGTTGTTTTATTCTTAACAAATGTGTATTTTTTATATTTACACATCTCTTTCCACCTGTGTTTGACAGGAACCTCATTGGGAGAGGCTTCACTGAAACACACTATTCAGAAGATGGAAGACGGGTGACGACCTCACCGAGCGAGGTGAGTGCTGAGAGCTTCAGACAGTAAAGTGCAGACGAACGGACTCTGATGGTGTGTTTCCAAGCAGGAGCGCTGCTACTACCACGGCCATGAGGAGGGCGTGGAGGACTCTTCGGTCAGCGTGGGGATCTGTTCGGGCATCAGGTAACAACAAGGATCTTTTACAGCTTCAAGTTCATGAAATACTGTTGAATTGTGCTGCTTCTTCTTATAAATGCAGCTTTTTATACTGTTGACTTTGTCCTATTGCTGCAGTTATTACTTATTGTGTTTAAGCTTTTAGATTTTTATTAACCCAGACTTATTCAGGACTTGACTTCTGACTGTTCAAAGTGCACAAATCATTTGTCTGTGGAATCACGTTTCTGTTGTTCGGCTGCAGAACTTCCACAAAAGAGGCTCTGGTCTTGTGGTTTTGGTTGTTTGCAGTGGCTTTCTGAGAACCCGGCAGCAGCTGTACCTGATCGAGCCTCTGGGACGGTCGGAGGACGCCGAGCACGCCGTGTACAGGCGGGAGCACCTGAAGGTCAGCGGCCGCCCCGGCTGTGGCTCCTCGTCCAACACCACCACACCGTACGACCAGGACCAGGACCAGGAGCAGAACCCTCGCCTCGCTGGCCTCTTCAGGTCCAGATCGTGGGTGTGTGACATGGCTTCTGCAGTACTTGTTTAATTTATATATCAACAAACTTCTGCCACAAAGCTGGAAGAACTCTTCTCAGCAGTTTGACAATATCAATACTTTTAAGCCATGATTTTAGTTTAGTTTTAGTCTGGATTTCTCCAGAAAACGTCCCGTACATCACGGCAGCACGTGTGTCCACATACTTCTGGCCACATGAAGCGTGCACCTTTATGCTTCTGAATACATATGAACTACCTGAGTGTTCCCGTTCTTGTTGTTACGCTCACATTTGTACTGATTACAAGTCTGTTTTATTGTTTACAGAATAATTAAAGTCAATTATTAAACAGCTGAGACGAGAGACGATCATGTGATCATGTTGAGTTGAATCAGAATCTCTCGTTTCTTCAGAAAAGTCCAGCCGTCGCAGGTCCTCAGAGGTTTGTGGAGCTGTTCGTGGTGGTGGACAACACAGAGGTACATTTCTCATGTTACGTCCTCCACAGAGCTGTTGTTCCCTCCGCTGATCCCAGCTGATCCTGTTGGTCTCTCCTCTGCAGTACAAGCGATATGGAAGCGAGACGAAATCCCGTGTTCTCGGAGCGATCAATCACGTCGACAAGGTAAAAACATGTTGTGGAAGCAGTTGTTCTGTTTTTCGGTGCAGCTCTCGAAAGTCTCGTCCTCCTCTGCCTGCAGCTGTATCGACACCTGAACACTCGCGTCATGCTGGTGGGCTTGGAGATTTGGACGCACAGGGACCAGATCAACGTGGACACTAACTCGGAGACGGCTCTGGACAACTTCCTCGCGTGGCGGCAGGCCGATCTGCTGCAGAGGACGAAGCACGACAACGCCCAGTTTGTGACGTGAGCATCAGTCTTAGTGCAGGCGTTACACACAGTCGTCAGTTTGACCTGATGTCACACTTTCCGCCCCGACAGTGGCAAAGACTTTGACGGAGACACAGTTGGACTGGCAAATAAGTTCGCCATGTGTACTGAAAACTCTGGGGGAGTCAATCAGGTATGAACCGATACTTACTGAACCTGCAGCAGCTGGAGAAGCAGTTCCATGATGCATTTCTCTTCCAGGACCACCACGATAACCCGATGGGCCTCGCCTCCACCATCGCTCACGAGATGGGACATAACTTCGGCTTGTCCCATGATGCCGCAGGTTGTGTGTGTGGTCCGTCCTACAGCAGCGGGAACTGTGTGATGGCAGATAAGCTCAGGTGAGGACATCACTGCGTCTTATAATCAACATACTAAATATATTAGTGTTGTTTGGAAGTTTCATCTTTCTGCTTGAATGTCATGAACACAGAAAAGTATGTGGCCAAAAGTATGTGGACACCCCTGGTTTGGGCTAGGCCACTTAGTTCAAGAGAAATCTCATCATACAAGGAAAGAGTTGTTCCATCTTTGTGGGTGTCCACGTACTTTTGGCCAGGTGTTTATGTTGTGATGCTGAAGTTTCTCTGCTCCTCTTCAGGACAGGAAGTCTAGCGTTCCCGGAGTTTTTCAGCGGCTGCAGCGAGGAGCAGCTCGCTGAGTTCTTGGTGCGAGCGCAGCCCAGTTGCTTGTCCAAGCCCGCTGCCTCCGTGAGGACCGTCGCGGCCGGCCCTCGCTGCGGCAACGCCCTGCTGGACCCTGGAGAGGAGTGTGACTGTGGCACTGTGGAGGTAAAACCCTCAGTAGAGGTTGGGACAGATTAGCCACTTTAGAGACCTAAGTTTAAATATATCCTTTGCTGGTATATTACAAACTAGCGTTGTTTCCTGTGTGAGCGTGCAGCCACAGTTCGTGGTTCGGCCTCAAACATTATGTAGTTTCGCTGTGCACTCATATCTTTTCAGAAACACCACATTTTCGGTCGAGATCACCGCAGTTTCTGTTCAAAGTGTAATTACATAAACAACATAATGTTTTATTCAAGGAATGCAAGAACCCCTGTTGTGACGCCTCGACTTGTCGCCTGACTGAAGAATCCCGGTGTGCTCACGGACAATGCTGTGATGACTGCCAGGTACTTCATTACCCAGCAGCCCTTCATGTAGCCGTTAAACAGGGTTTCTTATTCTTTGTCAAGATTTAACAAGATGAGGATCCTGCAGCCGAGCTAGCAGCTCTGTGAGCTAAATGCTAACATCTCACGTTAATAATCAGCATGTTTAATGTTTATAGTATTCACCACTGCAGGCTGCAGACTCACCCTGCAGCCAGATAATAACTGTGGGCTAATGCCACAGGAGAAGTTACTCTTCAAACCACATTGAAACGTAACCACATCCTTCCTCCAGTGATACTTTCACAGAGGATGTAGTGCATGAAATACCACATGAATACAAGCTAGTTCTAAACACCGGTTCACCCACTTCTACATGAGATAACTCTCTCCAGTTCTCACTGACTCACCTGAAATCTACTTGAATCCACAGTTCAAACCTGCAGGAAGCGTCTGCAGGAAGGCGGCCGGTGACTGCGACCTGCCGGACTACTGCACCGGAGCGTCGCAGGATTGTCCGGAAGACAGCTTCGAGATGAACGGCAAACGCTGCTACGACCGCGCAGAGGGCCACTGCTTCGACGGCCAGTGTCCCACACACCTGCAGCACTGCTGGAGGCTGTTTGGACGAGGTGCACGGCTGTCAGAGTGTGTTTGTAGCTCAGTGTCACGTGGTGGAAGTGTGCATTTTTATTATATAAGTTATTACAGAGAATTGAAGGATGAGCACTAAACAGGAGTTTTACCATGTCCACCTTTAATGACATAATCACGTAACATCTCAACATCCACTGTTCAGTTTGTTGATTGACGAATAAAAGAAAAAACTAATAAAAGTTAGAAATGATAAAAAACTGTAAAAATAAATTATACTCTGACCTACAGAATAAAGATTATGGAACAATATGTCAAACTTCTGACTTTATAAGTCTAAAATGCCTCAGAATATTATATCTTTTTTGTTAATATTTTCGCTCTCTGGCTCACAGCTCAAACTAATTAAGTTTTGTTCACGACGTGTTAATTATTTTTGACATTTTGATTTTCTGTCTCAATATTATAACCCGATATTGCATCATTTGTGACTTAGAGACACAACATGGACTTACTATCTCGTTGTCATTACACACTAGTGCTGTGCAGCAAGAAACCTTTAGATTCTGACTCTAATTCTATAATTCAGTTTAGATTTTAAAAGCCAACAGGGTGGTTGAGGAGGCTGTTTCATACTTTGGACTTCTAGTGAGGGTTTTAAAATGTTTTAATTATTAATGATTTGATTATTAATCAGTTTGTTTCTCCTCCTGACGTTAATGGATTTCCATAAATCTAAGAGGTTAACGTTGAAGATCTTCTCTTCAGGTTCCAGAGTTGCATCAGACGTGTGTTTCGACCTGAACAAACGGGGAGAAGAAGGTGCCAACTGTGGGAGAAATAAATTCGGCTACCTGCCCTGTACAGCACCGTACGTATCATCAACGCTTCCCCTGAACCTTCTGCTGAAGCTCCGGCTAGCTGTTCAACATTTAGTGAAAAGATGCTCCTGAAGGACACCTGGCATGCAGAGTGAACCAGTCCCAGACTGAATCCTAGCAAACACATGAAATGTTGGACGTTTGAGGCTAGTTTTCATGTTTACGTCGTTAATGTGATCTTTGATCTTTCTTTTGTTGTAGGAATCTTAAGTGTGGGTCTATATTCTGCGAAGGAGGCGGCGAGTCTATCACAGGTAAACGGGCAGCTTACACTGTGTTGGGCACAGAGTGTAAACTGGCCGTGGAGGACGATAAGACCAGAAACATCGACGCGGTGCCGAAAGGAACCAGATGTGGACACAATAAGGTAAAACTTCCAGCCGGGAGACAGATCACACGGAGTTCTGTTGTTATGTTGGATGTTTTGCTCAGAAGCGAACGCTCGTGTGCAGGTTTGCCACGACTACAGATGTGTGGACGCATCAGTTTATGGCGAAAAGGAGGATTGTGCCAAGAAATGCAACAACAGGGGGGTAAGTGAGCTCTGTTAATCTGAAATCACTTGAAGTTTTCAGTTCGACTAACGTGCTCGACTCGTGTCGGGTTGAATGTTACTGCGTTTCATCTTCAGGTGTGTAATCACAAGAGAGAGTGCCACTGTGACCCTGGCTGGGCTCCACCGTACTGCGACAGCCAGTATGCCGATGTACCTCAAGGTAAAGTCCCACGTCCAGAGGTTTGGGTGCTAAAACACTTTAAAGTGGAGGTGAGAGACGGGATGAATCACTCTTCCAGTAAATGAGAAACATGGATGATTCATCAAGAGCAGTTTCTTCCATACATGCATCTTGAATCTGACTCAGTTTAAAGCCTTAGTTTCTTTCAAACAACAGCATATAAGTGGTTTCCTTTCACACGTGCTGTCTTCTGCACAAGGAGCTTTCTGCAGTCGGAGGTTTGCCAAGTGATTGAGCAAGAGTTGTGAAATATCTCTGCACAAACCTGTTTTTATTAGTGAGACTTTGAGTAACAGAGCAGCTTTTCTTCTTCATTTGGTGAGGCGATGTACGATTCCCAGGTCATTCTTACATTATCACTACATATACAAGCGTTTCCTGTTAAAACAACATGCGACTTTGTCTCGTTATGTCACAGTGCATCTTGGGAAAAGAAGAAACGCCTCTTTTTGTAACATTAAAAATAAATCAATCGTTGAAACAAAGAACAAAGCATGAGGAGACACTGCAGAGCAGCTCTGCGAGCTACATGCTAACATGAGCTAGTTAGCACTAAACAGTAGCGAAGTTGTGAGTTCGTCCCAAACTGAATTGAAAGGAGACGGTAGGATTAGGATTCATCCTCTGAGGACCACGAATGTGTTGTTGAGGTATCTCAAAGGACCAAAGGAGTGGTGACCTGCGGTTTCACCCCTGGAGCCCATCTCCGCTAGCGTGGCTAAAACATATATCTAGATATCTTTGGTCGTCAGTGACAGAGGTTTCCCTCCTCATGTCTGCAGGTCAGAGCAGGACAACAGCTGCTGTGTGTGCCGTCCTCTCCGTCCTGCTGGTGATCACTGTGGTGATCGTAGGGCTGGCGTGCTGCAGGAAGGACAACATGGACAACTACGCCTCTAAAAGGTAACGTTTGCACTTCCTGTTTCACTCAGTCGTTCACTTGCAGAACTTCAACACACGTCGTGTTCACAGGAAAGTGCACTCGGCTCCAGACAAGTCCAACGCCATGTTCCAGGAACCGCGCGTTAAAGAGCGGCCGCAGATCAGTCCGCCCACTTTCATAGAGTCGACGGCGACACAAGCCTGCGTCCCGCTGATGGTTACCATGACTCCCAGCAGAGCCGCTCCACAGGTACCGGGGGGGTGACTAGTGGATCGGGTGTGTGCAGATGAAGACGTATTAACTGCTTCTTCTTCTTCTTCTTCTTCCAGCCACCAAAGAAACAATCTTCTACCTCACAAGCGCAGCCGGTAAGCCTTCAAACTCCTCGCAACGTGATCTGATGCATAATGCAAACGAGACGCGGCAACTCAAGTCAAATTAAATAATAAATGGAGAAAGAAACGTCATCTGTACGCAGACGTGTGCGGCTGCTCAAAGAAACAAGCGTTCTTATAACAGTTCAACTCTGTGACACTGTGTTTGTGAGTGTGTTTAAAGTGACTTTCTTCTTCTTCCCCGCAGATCAAACCTCCTCTTCCTCCCTCTAAGCCTCTGAATAACACACAGGTGAGTCACGCCTGCAGCTGCTGCCACTGACGCCGAGTAGTTCGGACACAAGCAGCTGATTGGTCGACAGTTCTGCTACTAACTGAAGTAACATAATGAAGCTGCAGCCCTTTATTAACCCGTAGATTGAGATTTATCTCCTGTTTTGTATACACGCTCTAGATATCCCCTCTTCATTCAGACTAACTGCATCCGTCCCAGTGATCCTCAGCAGTCAAGTGACTGCTTGTGTGATGCATTTCCAGTGAATACGTCCCTCCCTGAGGACGCTTTCACAGACAATGTCCATGTTATGAACTCACAAGTCGGGTCAGCCAACAGGGTTACAGTGGAAACACTCAGACAGAAGACATTAAATGGACTTTTAGTTTAGTTTCTTCTTGTTTCCTGGGTTTTATCTATTATTTCAGGACTTCACATATTGATCAGTGATCACAGTTGATTTCATTGACAGTTTAGTGTTTTTGTGTGGTGGCTTTCTCACTAACATCTACTAAAAATCTACTTACATTCCAACAATCTTCACTATTTATATTTCAAACTCCTGGTAATGTGAAAAAATAGAAGAGAAAGTATGAAAGTGGTCGGCCATTGTTTCAGCCTGAAGCGTCCCTCCTGTCCCTGACGACCACTGTTTGTAGAAATATCACCAAAGTATTACAGACTTTCCAACAGGACCTTGAGCTGCTCGTCTTAACTTGGTTTTCCCAAATATTCCAGTCCTCTCCAGCTGTTTGCAACACTTGTCTTCAGTGAATATATCGACCACGTTAGGTTCACTAACCTCTGTTTGTTCGATGTCTTTATTAAAGTAGTCTCTGACCTGGAGATATGTGAGGACTGTCTGTGTCTAAACAGAACATCAGACCTCCATCAGACGCTGCAGGTCTTAAACTACACACTAACAGTGACCCTGGTGCATTTATTAGTTTAGTTAAAGGGTTTCTTGTGCTGCTGTAACGTGTGTTTAAAGTTTCCCCTATATTATTAAAGTCTTATCTTAAATCTGTCATGGGTTAGACTGCTATCCAGGTACAATCTCAAATCCACAGCCTTATTATAGTTGTCACATTCAGAAATGTGTCTTAAGATCCGTCTACCTTGTTTTTCAGTGTAAAGCAGCCAAACCAAGTCCTCCTCCTGCCCCTCCAGTGAAGCCCAGCCCTCGCCCGGCTGCCAGGACCCAGCCGTGCACCCCCGGGCTGCCCCCAGCGAGGCCACCGCTCCACAGACCCACATGAGTCCCGGTAAAAGAAGACGACGTGGAGAGTGTGGTTCTTTGTGGGAGTCACGGACGAGCTGCACGGCTGCTGTGGAAAACTCTTTTGTAACACACGAAACTTTTCAGAAGCTGTCGTGAAAATGTTCTTTTATAAATATTTATTAAATGTTTGTGCGAGGTACTGAGATCACAAGGGGAACGAGGGTTTGTTTTTTACATTTCTCCCCTCAGATTTATATTTTCTCGAGTTCTGTGTTTACTGCACTGATGGTTTCTGGGGCAGCAGTCACAGGGTTGTATTCCTTGTAGGTTAAATTAAGTTAGCGCATGTCTTAAAATACTAAATAAGTTGGTTGTGATCACAATCGTGCTTTTTTTTAAATTCCGTGTCATATGATTGATTGTAAAAACATTTTTTTAGAGAGGAATAAATAAAGTGCACTTTATTACAAAAGTGTAAAGATACGATCAGCGTGTTGCATCAGCAGATTACGCAACACTACAGAGGACTGCTGTTTTCCTCAGAGGTCCATTATGTTAACTGTACGGAAGAGGATTAGGGCCACGTGTGAAAACATTTATTGAGTTTAGATTTTTTTTTATGCCAAAATTCAGACTTTATTCAATTTTTTTCAGATTCGATTTTTTTTTTGTAATAAAAATAATATTTTTAAGTAAGTTTTTTTTTTTGTCGGAATTTTTAAAAAATCTGATTTTTTTAAATTTATTTTTAAAGTCAGACTTTTTTTTTTAAAGTCAGAATTTTAAAAAAGAGTGAGAATTCAACAAAAAAAAAGTCAAGAATAAAAAAAATTTTAAAGTCTGAATTTTGTGTGGAATTGAGACGAGCACGGCGCTTGAGAAGACGTCAGAACAGCTGCAGAGGGCCAAATGCACTTTGGCACATGGATGGCTACGATAAGTTAAAGCCCTATGGTATTGCCATCAATAGTCAGACATTTTCGGTCAGCCTATACTTTCCCTCCTGAAGGGCGCAAAGTGACGTTGTGGCAAAGTGTAGTTTGACCCTTACAGTTACCCATACTTCTGACTTTTTTTTTTGTTTGTTTTGTCTTTTATTTTATTCCGACTTTTAACATTTTTTTATTCAAACAACTTTTTATTCCAACTTTTCCTTTTTTATTCCGACTTTTTTTTCCTTTTCTTTTTTATTCCGGCTTTTAAAAAAAAATGTATTCTGACTTTTTTGTTTATTTCTGACTTTTTTTGAATAATAGAATAAAGTCAGAATTCTGGCATAAAAAAACTGATCTAAACTCCTTTATTTTTGAATTCCAACGTTTTTTCTTTTTTTTATTCCGACTTCTTTTTCTTTTATTCTGACTTTTTAAAAATGTTTATTCCGACTTTTTTTTAAATTTTATTATGACTTTTTAAAATTAATTTTTACTTTTTTGTTTATTTCGGACTGTTTTTAAAATAATAGTCAGAATTCTGGCATTAAAGAAAAATCTAACCTTTTAAATTCTTTTGAATTCCGACGTTTTTTTCATTTTTTTTGTTCTGACTTTTAAAAAAAATGTTATTCCGACTTTTATAAATTATAATTTAAATTATCATTATTTAAAACATTTTTATTCTGACTTCTTTTTATTTTATTCTGACTTTTTTTTTATTTCTGACTTTTTTAAAATAATAGAATAAAGTCTGAATTCTGGCCTAAAAACAAATCTAAACTCTTTCTTTATTTTTGAATTCCGACGTTTTTTTCTTTTTTGTATTAAGACTTTTTTCTTTTCTTTCTTTTACTCCGACTTTTTATTTTATTCTGACTTTTGTTCATTTCTGACTTTTTTGAAATAATAGAATAAAGTCAGAATTCTGGCATTAAAAAAAAATCTAAACTTTATCATTTTGTTTGAATTCCGACGTTTTTTTCATTTTCTTTTTCCGACGTTTTTTCATTTATTTTATTCCGACTTTTTTTAAATTTTTATTCTGACTTTAAAAATGATAATTTAAATTATCATTTATCATTATCATTAGTATTATTATTTTTTTAATTATTCTGACTTTTTATTTTATTCTGACTTTTTTGTTTATTTCTGACTTTTCTTAAATAATAGAATGAAGTCAGAATTCTCGCATTTAAAAAAATCTACTTTTTCTTTATTTTTGAATTCCGACGTTTTTTTCTTTTTTTATTCTGACTTTTTATTTTATTCTGACTTATTTTATTATTATGACTTTTTAAAAATAATAGTCAGAATTCTGGCATTAAAGAAAACTAACCTTTTATTTTTTTGAATTCCGACGTTTTTTTTCATTTTTTTTATTCCGACTTTTAAAAAATGTTTTGTTTATTTTTGACTTTTAAAAAAATTATAGAATAAAGTCAGAATTCTGGCATTAAAAACAAATCTAAACTCAAATTTTTTTTTCACATGTGGCCCTAATCCTCTTCCGTAGTACTGTGTGATGATTAAAGTGACTTTTTCTTTATGAAGTTCGTTGTGTTGTTTCGTCTCTGTGCTTTTTTTACTTGTACCAACATGTTTATTAGTTTAGTTTATTACCAGTTAGCAGTTAATCCATATTCATGTAGGAAACGAGCAGTGAGTCAGAGCCTGAACTCCCATCATCGGCACTTCCTGCTCAGGTTTCTTAAACAGAGTTCTCATGGGAAACAAATCAATAACTTTCTGAGTGAATTAGCAAAGATACAAGTCCGTCAAGTCAATATTAGCTGATATTAGCCGATGAATTGGCTCAATGGATGCCAATGTTTCATGTAGCGCCACCATGAGGATGACATTTATGGCTTTTGCATAAAAATGTCTCAACAACCATTAGAAGCATTGCTGTGAAAGTTGTTTGCAGGCAGCTGTTTTCAGGAAAAAAAGGCCAAACATTTGCTATTTAAAGACGTCTCTTTGGACTCTGGGAAATCGTGATAAGCATTTTTCACATTTTTTTGACATTTTATAAACTAAACGATTCACCGATTAATCGATAATGAAAGTAATCGTGAGTTTCAGCCTTAAGACATATTAAACACAGGCTGCCAGCCAAGAGGCCACACACAAAGACACTCATTCATCATTGATCTTAACGTTTTCTGACCACACAGGAAGGTTATACGTGATTAACGTTTGGTCCTGGGAGCGTCAAACTTTAAATGAGTAAAATAAATCAGATTTGAGGCTCAGACGGGGGAGCTGAGCGTTGAGGGATGTAGCTCCTCTGATTCACCTGCCGAGCAGCTCATAAAACATGAAACAAACAGCGTTTACGACGAGCGCGCCTTGTTCTACAGCAAAGATCAGATCTGTGGTTTGTTCTGCAGATGATACACGATGACGGCATCAGAAAGGGAAAACATGTCTTTGTGAGGTCTTTTAATGTTTACTGTTTCCTCTTGCTGATTTACAATCCATGTTTGATTTAACTCACTCATTGTCTGATAACTCACTGCAATAGCAATACTCTGTAAATTAATGAGTCTTTTTGTATATTTATTTTAATTTCTATTTCATTGCTATATTGTATATTAATTACTGCAGTTTCCCCACTGAGGGACTAATAAAGTGTCTCACATCAGCAGAAAGCTAACAGGCTAGTTAGCACTAGACGTACAGCTGATGGGAATGTCACGAGATTTGCAGGTATTAAGTCAAATATGTTGTGGCCCGATGGTGGCGCTAGAGGGAAAGTTAGAGGTTACAAAAGTCTCACCAAAGGTGTGAGAATTCATGAACGTCTGCTAAAAACAAACTCTCAAATACCAACATCTTCCTCAAGAACAGTTTTGGTGAATCTTGATTCTGTTGTTTGAGTTGGTTTTAAAGCTGGAAGCTAAATTTTAACAGTCAAGAGTGAGGTGAGTATTTCCTGTCCAACCACACCGGGTCACTTATTCATATTATTCTTATTATTAGCTGGTCTCAAAGAATAAACGGGGACATCAGAATCATGCCAAAGTCATTTTATTTCATTAACAGGCAAATATTTTGATCTTTATTCAATGAAATCTCAAAAAAATTAAATAAATGAAACATTCAGAGACGAGTTTTAAACCATCAGATGGAAAGAAATACTTAATGGAAAGAAAACTGACATTGAGTTACTTAAATACAAAATATAATATATGTATATATATATATATCATTGCACTTTAACTTCATAAATACAACAAACTCAGAAGGTTCATCTCCACCAGGTGACATAATAACTGCAGTACATTCAACCATCGACTGTCCTGGTTTCATCGTTTCACTGCGGATCAATCGACGCTCCACCTCCAGGTGCTGCGTTCAGGCCATGTGGGAAAGATGGTTTCCCATGTTCATGACTAGAGCTGGACAGATTAGCTGCTTTGCTATGTTTCAGGTGACTGTAAGTTGTATATTTTGGGGTTTTCAGACTGTTGGGTGGATAAATGAAGTTCTCTGGGAATTTTTTATTAGAATTTCTCACTATTTTCTGACATTTTATGCACAAAAGAATAGTTAGTTTGAGTCCCATCGAGGGTTTCCATCATCAGATCACTTAAAACTGATCGACAGACACAAAACAGCTCGAATCTCTTCAAGTCTAATCACCTGGAACGACTTGTTTGTTCTCACTGGACTGATAGTCACATGCCTCTGTGAACCAATCAGGATGTAGCATTGTCTAGTTGGTGGGTTACTGTCAATCGCGCATGCACGCACACGCACGCACACACACACACACACACACACACACACCTGACAGTTAAACTGTTAAAAGTCATTTAGTCACGAAGTTTTGAAGATTTGAAGTTTTGAAGTCTGATTTATCTGAACTTTTCTAAAATAACAGATGCAATAATGATTGAACGTTGACGTTGATGCTATTAATTATCTCCAACTGTGTCTCCCATGTGGCATTCATGTCGATTCATCTGCTGATTATTTCGTTGATTAACTAATTTATTCTTTTTTGTTTGTTAGAAAAAAGTCCAAACTGCGGTTAAAAAAACTAAAAAGAGAAAGAAAAGAGAAAATGGTCACGTTGCAGAATGATCGTTACTATGGTTTCACTCTACATGACCTGAACGCAGCGTGAAACCACCCAGTGAAATGCAATGTGCACAGAAGAACCCCCCTGATCTTTGCAGACAGTTACAAAGGCAGATAATAATACAGTAATATGGTATAAACATAAAGCCAGGCGTCCGTCACACGTCATGACCACACACTGTGAAACACTTTCAGACAAAATCAAAAAGGACATTTACAGAGAATCTAACCTGCAGACCGTTCGTGACACATCGTGATCAACACTTC
The DNA here is from genome assembly GCA_036024295.1 of Nannoperca obscura. Classification (NCBI taxonomy): domain Eukaryota; kingdom Metazoa; phylum Chordata; class Actinopteri; order Centrarchiformes; family Percichthyidae; genus Nannoperca; species Nannoperca obscura. The sequence goes on from JAVQJL010084084.1 coordinate 31,329, forward strand.
GAGGTTCGAGGGCCTTGAACGTCTCTTCAGACCGGAGACATGGGGAGGATCAAAGTGCTGTTTCTGCTTGATTGGAATTTCCTCGTCCTGTCCAGCGCCCGACTGCTTCCTGTGTTGCTCCTCCAACGAGTCCCCATGTTCCTGTCCAGGATCCCCCTGCGCGCCGGGGGGGGGGGGGGGGGGGGGGGGGGGGGGGGGGGGGGGGGGGGGCGGGGGGGGGGGGGGGGGGGGGGGGGGG
>JAVQJL010084086.1:0-41381 GCA_036024295.1 Nannoperca obscura
AAAGTCAACACCAAATAAAATAAAATAAAAATACTAAAGTTAAAGAAAAAGATTTAAAAGAGCAAGTAAGACAAGCGGAGCAACTGTAAAAGGCTGCACACACAGAGGCGCATGCGCACGAGCAAAAAATCAAGATGCAATTGTGGAGCAAAAGGGAAAAGCGAGGAGGTCACAAAAAACTTTAAGATTCTTCCTTTAAGGACCATGAATATTCACACAATTTCATGGAAATACGGCCTGTAGTTGAAGCAATAACTTGCTGTGCACAATAGTGTTTTGACCCCATGGTTGCACTAAAGGAAAAGTCATGTGGTCACCAAAATTCTCAGGAATAATCTTCTTGGAGAATTTGCATTTGCGTACCACATTTCACAAGATAATGGCAAGTAATTGTGGAGATGTCTTTATATTGATCAAAACCATTCAACTGGCTAATAACAGCAAACTCAAACATGCTCCATTAATGAGACTAAAGGTCCAGGACTTGCTTGCCATTTGATCAAATATACAGGAGACATATTGTGTTCTGTTTGAGCAGTACATACTGTATGCCTTTAAGTTCCCACATGCAGAGGCTGCTGAGCGGGGTTACCCTGACAAGGTAATCAGTCGCTGGCTCTGCCTCAAATAATCCTCCTGACTGAGCTGTATTAATAAAGCAGAAGATATGTTCAAGGTTATTACTGCTTATATAGATGCCGCGCTGATTTCTGTGACTGAGAGGGAAAGTCACTGTAAATTGTTGAGGGAGAGAAATTCACATATTACTTCTCTCTCTTCATCCTCCCCCTTAACTCGGCTGTGTGATATGAAACCTGTTGAACTGCATGTCTGACTATGAGCAGCTCCAATACAGTTAATTATTCTTATTTATTTAGTCTTTTACTCCCCTAGTCATTTACATCTTTTTTAAGATATCTTGGAGAGAATTCTGAACAGGTCCTCCAAATTAAATAATATACCCGTGTTGATTAAATGTTTGTAATTGTCTTCCAGAATGACACAAGAGTTGTAGGATCTGCAGGATGTTATTTATCAGTGCCCTCCAAACTGTTACAAATCACACATTTTCTGATCTGTCACTGCCCTGGTTAAGGTTTGGTTAACCATGGTTTGGGCTTAGTTCCAATGAAGCGAAGTCTATCTACATCATAAAACAATATTTTAGACAAACGTGTTCTTCCAATTTTGCGTCAACACTTGGTGTTCGTCCCTTTTCTGTTTTACCATGGCACTGCCCCCCTTGGTTCCTGACCTTAACCCCATCCAACATCTTAGGGATGAACTGGACGCTGACTGCCAGCCAGACCTCATCGCCTAACATCAGTAGGCATGTAGTGCATCTCTATTCACCTGCACACATCTATACAGTAATATCATCTATGCAATTAGAAAGAGATATCAATGACACCATAAGACAAATATAGCTGTGTATTGCTCACTTTTCCTTTTCATAATTATACTGCAGCACACCAACTAAGGGACCAAAATGCATAACCTCACTTAAACTAGTTTTTGCTGGCCAGTGGCTATAATTGACCTGAATGGCTTTCCGAGCCATAAGATATCCATGAATTAAAAGATTGTTAATTGTATCATTGAAAATGTACTCTGGCCTGCGGCTTTTTGTCCTCTGTTCCAGTCTTATCAAGACTCTTTTAAAGCACTACATACTCAAAACACACACAAAAAATGTTTCTTTTCATGTCCTAATCAACTTTGTAAGTTTATTCCAGAACAATAAGCAGTCATCACAGCATGAGCAGGATAGCAGCATACTGCATCCATTAAATCCTCATACATTTTTTAACAAGCACCGTTATCAGCAGTGTACTCTTGCAAATACAAACAGAATACACCTTTCACCAAGATGTTGAGTGACTCCTGATATTAAGACTTTAATTAGTAGCCAGCTTGCTGAGAGCTTAGAAATTCTGGGGTTCCATTCTCCAGGTCACTAACTGTTTCAAAGAACATTTGCAATCCCAAGAGGTGGATATTGGTTTCATTTTACTTTTATTATCAATGTCTCCTCACCTCCATCCTACTGAAGAAGGCTGGTATCTTACAGGAGAATGCATGGCTGTGCTGCCCAGACAGTCGGCTCCTGCTGGTGCTTCTGTGGATTATCCTTAAGAGACGCTTGCTGCCTCCCTAAACAATGCTGCCCCCGAGCCCTGTGTGGATTATAATGAAGACACAATATCCACACAGCCATGGACCTACTGGCCCCTTCTCTCATCAAGCCTGTTGGGTGATGTTCCTGCCGTACAAAACACAGCCAGTTTGAAGGCTGCCTTAATCACCCTCTCCAGAGGCACCACATGAAGGTGAGAGCAAGTATCAAGAGTTTTTTTATCACCATGGTACTGTGACACAGACAGCAGCAGTAGTTATCCCTGGGTGTCTCACAGCTGGTGTTTGTCACAAATCAGTGGAGGAAAAACAACTGATTGTAGGATGGCTTCACGTGCTGTGATTCATGTTTGGAAAGAGATATTTTCCAAGGTTTGACATGTGATGAGGCAGTCAAAGGATTTCCAACCTAAATTATTACCCAAACCGTCCATGTAAACATCCATCACAATTTATGGACCAACTAAAAGGAATGTTGGAGCATATTGGGAAAATAAGCTTATCCGCTTTCTTGACAAGAGTTAGATGAGAAGATCAAAACCACTCTCATGTCAGTCAGCTCAGTAGGCTGTGCACCTCCTCCAACTACAGAGACAACATGGAGGCCATAAGAACTGTGATTGGGCTGCTTGTGTTTCTGATGAATGTGAATATTGTTGATAGTGAAGACAACATTAAGTTGAAGAAAGGCTTAGTAATCTGCCGCATTTCAGTAAAATACACACAAAGTCTAGTCACGTAAAATGCATGTCTAATGTAACACGGGTGATGACGCAGTAATCCAATTATGAACAAAAAATTCATTCATTACAGTGTGGAGTATACTGAATATTCAGCTGTACTTTAGTTAGTACAATGTTATTTATAAAACTGATAGAAATGATGCCCAGAAAATGTGATGTGAGTTGTAATAAACTCTAACTTATAGTTTTTCAACAATTAAACTGGAGCCTGAGATGCTTTAGGTTATTTCAGATTTAATTAAAATCTATTGTTGAATGTACAGACCTGAGACAGATAGCGAGTATAACTGGACCTTCTAGCCAATGTGGTCAGGTGCTCAGCTATTCAATGACTTTAGTTTGACCCTGTGCACATAGGAATTGGCTAGCTTCCATTAGTCGAGTCCCAGTTTACAGAGCTCAGAGCCCCAGCAGGGTAATGAGTGCAGTGGCAGGTTAATGTGTTGTTGCTGGGGTGACGCAATGAGTCGTGATGACTCATTTTAATTTGCCCTCCAAATTAAGTGGTTTATATAATCTGGATAAGCTACTGGTTTGTGTACAACCTGTCTGATCCTCTGACTTCTTTCTTGCCCCATCAAACTGTCATCATATTCACACATCAGAATATTGGTCAGAACTCTGAAAAATAAGTTGTAAAAATCATAACTGTCATTTAAAGTAAGGTCATGCTGATTTCCACATACAAATGAAGCCCAACATACTCTATTCAGAGGCCAGTGTGCTGGACAGACAGCCCTTACTAGGTTCAGACATCTGTCAAGTTTGCGCACTGAACTCCTCACCTCCTTCCGTCGCTCTTCCTATGATAACAAGCAAGTCATTTAGAGCAAAAGGTCGACAAAATGTTGCTCAACTGCCCACTCAAGTAAACATCCAGGTGCCATAATGCATTCATGTGGGATTCATGTAGGCAGAAGCACATACATTATCCGTTGGATTCATTTTCTCCAACTAACTTACATTAGAAAGAAATGTCTGAATTAAACTACTTTGACCTTTAGGTAAAGTGAAATACCACTGGTCTCATTATTCTGAAAGATAGCTAGAGGCAAAAGGAATATATATATAAAACCTGTTATGTTGGGCACACTTTAGTGCAGAGGGCTATTAGGCTTATGTGACATGCCTTTGTCATGACACACATCATTCAACATCAATAAAGCTTAATTACAGCAGGCTTTGCAAATGTATTCCTGGCATTAACAGCTTGGTATGGGACACATAAAATAATGCAACCTCCAAAAACCCAGGTGCCATTTCATAAGTTGTGTTTTAAGGACTCAAACAAATATTACAGATGACTTTCCCGTGGTAGGGCAGCATGACATGTTAAATCAATTAAATGGTACCCGTGCTGCAAAAGCCTGGTCACCTTGGTCTACAAATATGTGATCCAGGGGATTGTTCAAGACTTTAATGTGAGAAGGATAAGCCTTTAACAAGAATAATAATATGCAGGACAGAGAAAAGAAAGGCTGCAACTGGGTTTTTATACAGGCGCCGCAGCGGAGACAGCCAGCAGCGATTTGACAAAGATTTTCCTGTTATTATTCACTGGCATACATATTCATTGACTGAACACACAGGGGGCAGGCACATGGATCTACCAGGGATGAGGTCATATTTTTATAATAGGAAGACAGAGGACAGCAGGGGGGGCATTAAGTTGGCCGGGTAGTTGGGAGATCCGAGACTTGTGACTGCAACATCTCCTCAGGGTGAAAGCGGATCGTTTCTCTGTAGGCTGGTAGCCAGGTAACAGGACCTTAACACCAAGCACAAAAAGAAAGATGGATGGGCCGTGATTATTAACGTGTGCAATGGCAGTTTAGTATTAATCGCATCACACTGCAGATTTGAGCCTGTTGCGGTGAAGAAAAACAAATAATTTCCTTAAAGTCATGTTAACAAAACCTGACAATGAATACAATTCACAAAGAAAATAGCTTAAGAAAAATGTGGACTGTGTGCACCTGAGATGTAGCACATTCCATCATCAAACAGATGGGTAATAATGGATTCAAATAGATGAATTATCCCTTTATTAGATTGTAGTAGCATTACTGATTAATGCATGCTCTGAAGTGTGATATTATTTTAGTAAAAAGCTCTGTGGCTCTTTATCACTGCTTTAGCTAATTGTGCTCCCCATGTAACATGATTTCCTACAAATGAGGGCATAAGGAAGAGGGTTATGTGCTAGAAGATGCATTGTCTCCCATTATGCTCAGGCTAAAGGATTATGAGAGCCCTCATTAGTTAGACTATTCCTCACCCTGACATGCTATCTCTTATGGGTATCCCTGCCGTCAAGACTCTCTAAACTGTGTTTGAACAAGGCCTTGCAGGAGGGGAAAATGGAATTATAAGCAATGTCTGTAAACTGTTTAACAAGGATGTCAAATACAAGCTTTACCTGAGTCATTCTTCTCCATTAATCAAAAACAGTTGCATTTCTTGATATGTGAGACTCTGACTCTACACAGGGTGGGACTAGAATCCATTTACGTCACTATGACGGCCGTGGTGACGGAAGAACAACCACTTTTGCAGCAAGAGAAAATAGTTTTCTCTGCAATGTAGCATGCACTGAGGGATGTATTTCTTCAAGTGACTCAATATACTGTCAACACGAACACAAGATATGCTGTGGTTTTACTGTGAGAGACGAACATTGCATGCTACCTTCCATTAGCTCAAGGTTGAACAGTGGGTTACATTCTTAAAAGGGAATAAAGAAAAATCTTATATGATGATATTATATGATAAATCTATTCAATTAAAGATTCAAGCTATAAAATAATGCATTAATGCATTAACATGTCAACATATACAAAACCAACAATATAATCCTTTTCTATGAAGAGATATTTGCAGCCTGATTATCAATTATACAACACCATCCGCAGTGTAACATTACTAGAATGAACCAGACAACGCTTTTTAACAATGTCTAATAGTTAATAAAAAGAGCTATTGACATATCAGTGGGTGCAACAAGTATTAGGCAACAGAATTTAACACCCTGCCACTTCTTCTAGAATTAATTGCTAAAAAAATCACCCAGACAGACAGCAGGGACATGTATAAACAATAAGAACTTCACAGTGACTGAAAGCAGCAAACAAATATATTCCAATCAGGAGGGACTTCAGTATAATAAAGATGAGAAATATGAAGAGTCTTTGGCGATAGACACTGATGGAGGTGAAAGGATGCTGAAGATCTGGATGTAATGAGGAGTGGACTTCTGATGAGCTTGACCCAGTTGTAGAGGAGGGTCACAACGAAGCCGCACTGAAATGACAGCTGACAGCAAGCGAAAGGAGAATAGACTTAAAGTTTGACAGCAGCAATGTGATTGGCTGATGGAGACCGTGGGAAAATCTGATTGGTTAAGTGAGAAAAAAATGCCCTAATCAGCTGATCTTCAGTTTTTTTTTACATTTTGAGCTAATTGAGGCTTGTTGTCAAAAACAGCAGAATGACCACACACCTCACTGAAGGTACAAATTCCTCAGTGAATGCAAAAGTCACCACTGGAGTATCCACCTTGAGCATATTAGCATTTAGCATGTTAGCCACACCCACCATGCAACATGCATGCCTGGTGGTACATTAAAGCAGTGATTAATTATTATAGATGCATAGATGCATAGATTTCCTTTGTTAATTCAATTCAATTCAATTCAATTTTATTTATATAGCACCATATCATAACAAAGTTATCTCAGGGCACTCAATCACATGGAGCCGGTTTTCACTCTTGCTCAGTAACTACTTACACTTGTGTACCATGTTGTAAAGTGTTAGTTTGGCCTGTTTTATTTAAAATATTAGATTTTTTGTTTGAGTGTTTGTGTCGCAGAAATAAATCACGCGCGCAAGCATGTAATTTGCGTACTCGCTTTTTGGCAGCGATATGCCGCCATAATAATGTTTAAAATATAATGGCTTTTGTAATAATTGCAATTGGCCTGGTTTGACTCGCAGTATGTGAATTGATTCTGAGGCTTCGAATTTATTTGACTCAGGCATTTTGTCAGATGCACAGCCCTTTCTGCCTTTTAAATAATGCAGATCCTTGTATTATTTTACTTAGTTTTCAAGTGAATTGTTCATGTCAATTCATAAAGCCAACAAATATACCTCAAAGGACTTTACAATCTGCACAAAAACCCACCATCTGAATAAGGGAAAAAAGGTAGAAACCTCAGGAAGAGGAACAGTGGAGAGGCCCCTCGTCGAGGCTCGATAAACATACAATAGATTTTGTGTACACAGAGTACACGATGGAAAAACAGAATAACAATATTTGGTAGATAGACTGCAAACATATATGAAGAATATGGATCCGGGAAGACCTTTACCACAAGGACCTGGAAAGAAGGATACCATTCAAACAGAGTTAGAAGAGACGAGAGGGGAGGCTGAGTCTCCCGGAGAACAAAGATCCAGGTCAGAGATGTCTGGAAGGAGCGAGAGAAGGAGTGAGGTCCCAGGATGGCCGACGCTCCATCGCAGACTCACATTTTGCTTTTCACGTTTTCTTCATTAACGTCTTACATGTAAATCTGAGGAAAGAATGGTCGTGTTTATTCCTTTTCCTTAGTCACGTCTTTCGGCCTCATGTGAATATGTCAAATCTCATGTAATCATGTGGCTTTAAAAGCAATCAGAAAATGAAATATCTTCCCTTTCCACTCAAATGTGCAGTGGGTGCAGGAACCGAAATAAAAATGACCCGGGAACTAATTCTTTGTATCTTCACCCGAAAAATTGATCGTGTCTCATGACCCTTATCATTTGTTGGGAGAAAATTACATTAGAGAAAATTGATGTTGACTGACATATCACTGGGGAATCATCTGCCACGCTGGCCCTGAGTGTCAAAACACATCCGTTTTTTTTGTCTTGGGGGGGTGGGGGGCAATGATCTTTTCATCAGATCAAGAAGAAACACTTTCCTCATTCTCACTGAAGTCTCCCAGGCTTATTTGGTTTCTCGCCTTCCAACTTATTTCGGGAACTTGCAAAATATGTTCCGTCCCAGGAGGTTAGTTTTCTATCTTTGGCGTGTGCAGGGAAATGCATTACCTAAACTTTTGGCAACTCTATCAATCTGCTCTCTCTTCTGTAAGAAACACAAACTCACTAGTAAACAATTCATCAGAATCCTTGATGGCAGTTTACCAAGTCGCTCTAAAAAGACTTATTTTGCTTTTTTGGATGGAGGAGTGTCCGAAACCAAATAAGCTTTGTGGATTTGTATCGTGTGTCAGTTTTGGTTAAATTATTTGTCATTGGCTAAAACCGATCAGTCTCAGTGTGCAGCACAGTATAGCTTTAAAGAGGTAACTACTTTTTGTCATCCATATTAGATCCTCAGAAAAATCTTTGAGCTTTAATAGCTTGTTTTTTGCTGTGTCATTTTAGACACAAAGAAGTTTCTCCTCAAGGACATTAAGGTAGTGGCTCAAGTGTTACATAAATATGCTCAAACAAACAAAGACCTTTTCTTCCCTTTTGATGTGTTTTACAGGACAATCAAAGTGGAGGTGTATGACTGGGACAGAGACGGGAGGTAATGAAATGTCCCCATGTCTTGCCCATTGTCTATAGATTTCTACTTCTCCATAAATTACATTATCATATTCTACACAGACCTTTCCCCCCTAATTGCTATCACATTTTACATTAACTGATCATTATACAGATAATATATCTTCTTCCTCCCAAGTTTGAGATCATATCTGTGATTCAGTTTTATTGTCTCTTTTCACCAGCCACGATTTCATTGGTGAATTCATCACAAGCTACAAAGAGCTCTGTCGAGGTCAGATCCAGTTAAACGTCTACGAGGTGAGTGGAGATGAACACAGTCGATACTGTTTTCACCCTCTCTGCAACAGCAATTGAACTCACACATTTCATTTTGACTAATAGTAGAGCTCTGTTCAAAACTCCTTATAAGATCACGGCACTGAAAATGGTTGTTCTAAATCGTGTTGTATGTTGAACCTGTTCCTCTTTGATCTCTTTAATCTACTAGAATTCAGATCACTATGTAAACCTGACCTCCTTTATATCTTATTCTGAAGGTCTGATATCTGTTTCTGCAATGTAAGACTTTATATTAATTTGTGCGTCCACACCCACGTGTTAATGTGTTTCAAGTCAAGTGAAGCACACAGAGCATGATGTGGCTCGACAGAGCTGTGAGCAACCTGTTAATGAATGAAGTGTGGCTGCACCTTTGGCACATACGTTATTCTTTATAGGGCACAAAAAACAAACCTAAGCTCCATTTCCTGGTGCCTGTGTGAGAAACCCACTTCAATTTAAGAGCAAATCAGCACGCCCTTTGGCTCAGCTAGGTCTTGTTATCCGAAGTTTAATGACTTGGTTGTGGTTGTTGGAGCCGGAGTTGTGGCTATTTGAGGTTAACACCCAGCCTTCTCTGTCTTTCCTCTCTCTCCTACCCTACATGGCATTAAGCGTCTGAGAGGTTAAGTGTTGCAGCAGACCAGTTTCTGTGGTGAGAATACAAATGGCAATGCAACAGAACTATGCTGCTGATTAGAGCTTTTTCGGATGGTTCCTTGGAGGGTCAGATTGGGTATTACTGTTAGGTGCCGGGAGGCTCCTATCGGTTCCTGCTCATTAAAACACTTGCCATGTTAAATTAGCCTCTGAATTAGTCATGGAGGTGCCTTATGGATAGAACAGGGCCATTGAAGAGAGTGAGAGGGAGAGAATGACTTGTAGATAGATAGGTAAAGGAGAGTGAGAGAGTGAGAGACAGTATTTGTGAGTGGCATGCAGAGTTGCCCTCAAAGTGCTGACATGGCAGAAGAAAGTGCATGCATTACCCTTCACCAAACCTTTCAGTATTTTAATTAGAAACTGAAACACAGCAGTTTCTTCATGCACTCTCTGCCAGGTCACTGCCCTTGAATCAGTTTCAAGATGTGGTCAAAAACTACATGAAGCCACCTTTTTGTCATTTGACAAATAAAGCATTTGAATAGGTCACTGGCCGGCGGCCGCGATGTTCGACGCTTTGCGGATTCCTGGGTACTCAACCTGACATGCTCGGGGCCTGCAGACATTCGCTTTGTGAGTTAAGATGACAGCAGTTTAATGTAGGAAACAGATAATTGAGGGTGATGCCTGCGTGACGTAATGCCAACCTGGCAGTGACTGAGTGATGGCTGCGGTGCTATGAGGCATCATCTGTGTCGGGGGAGTTGAGGAGTAGCGTCAGAAACCACAGAGACAGAATGGTGGACTAGATGCCGCAGGGAGGAGGAAAAAGGAAGAGAGTGGGATACATTTTACTTTATTATACAGCACAGTTTCCTCTAAGCCTGTGCTTTATGTTTATGTGTGGACCCATAGAATAAGTAGCAGAGATATTCACCCTTGATTGCTTACTGTTTTTGACACGTTTTTGGCTGCAAGCTCTAAATGTTACATTAATTAAGAAGGGAGTGCTGTAATTCTGAGCTCACTTTGTTTATTCCCCCTCTATTTGTGAATTTGTGTGTTTGCCCACATTACATATTGTTGTAAACTGGTTTATTTGCACACTATGTAATTCAGTCTGGTGGTTATTTTGCTTATTACAAGTAAATAGGTGGGGCAAGGATATGTGTTCCACCATCCCTAAGCTTGGTAATGTGCATGTAAAATGTACAGCACAGTGTAGGTGCTTATAACCCCCCCCCCCCCCGAATAATAAGTATTTTGCTGCGAGGCATGATCAATGCTATCTCATTCTCACCTACTGCAGTCATTGGATTCACTCCCTATGCTCCATTACCCTTACAGACATGGAGTAGGAGGACAAAGATGTTTTTATTACTTGCCCAAGGGTGGATAAAAAGGATTGTGCTGCAAGTTTACATTATCATTATCCTTCTTTTCTGTTCTGCCGTCATACCAGGTGGTGAATGCCAAAAAGAAAATAAAGAAAAAGAGGTACATCAACTCCGGGACGGTGAGTCTTAGTTCTGAGATAAGAGCTAACGTCCTTGTGCACTCACACCCCTGCCCTCCTTTTCTTTTTGTATTCATTGGGAAGTTTCCCCTAAGTGGATTGCATGAAGCAGCTCAACTCTGTTCAATGTTTTGTTCCATTCCCGGTCTCTGGGCTTATGGTCCAGACAGTGAATTTAAGTAGATGGGGAAACAATCTTGTGACCTCCAATGGGGTGAATAACTAACTCCATATTAATGTATAAAGGAACCTTTTTCTGTGTTGTGTTAGTGAAGAGTTAGTGAAATGAGTCACAGCTTTGTTACCGCCTGAGTACTTTGGCTGCTCTTGCTATATGCAGTGACTAATTAAAATCTGTGGCTAGTTATTCATCACACAGAATCATCCATCAGTGCACAGCCGCACTGATGTTCTCTGTGATTGTAATACTAACATGCTGCCCAGGTGTCAAACTCATTCTGCGTGGATAAGTCATTTTGTGGGTGGTTAGCTCAGAGGGCAGTGTTAATGTGTAGATTGCTAGATTTTGCTTTCCTTATTTACCGAGCATGATGTAATCTGTTTGGATCTTTTTTTTCTCTCAGGTGTCCTTGTTGTCATTCAATGTGGAGTCAGAGCACACCTTCCTGGATTACATCAAAGGAGGGTGAGTCCAATGTTTGTCCGACGGTAATGTTGTTACTGTTTATATGAATACACAGTATATTTATATATATTAACTTTGTGCCAGGCTCCTTAGGGCAATAACACAGAAAGCCTGACAACATCTAATTAATTTTCCTTCCCTTCTCCACTTAAAAATGTGATTTGCATATTTTTACTTCACTTGGATGTTTTACTTTTAAGTAAAACTTATTTTTGGTTACTTACCATTCATTTTGGAATTGGTCCAGTAGATCGCCTCTGCCGGCATCTGTGAATGGGCTGCAGTGGCTGCAACATAATCATTGTGGACAATTGTGCCTGTGAAAAGTACATCCACTAAAAGTGCTTGTTTTTGCCACCGACGGGCTCAGACTGGTATTTGAAGTGTTTGACAACATTATGGAAAGGATCTCTACAAAGACAGACCATTTGTTATTGTTGTAATAGGGCCCATCTTTAAAAATACCAGTTTTCCTTTAATAGTGCAGAATTATGTATGTGCAGAGTTTGCCACTAGAAGTCTGTTTTCACATTTATCTGCTGAAGTGGGAACGTTTCTCTGTGCTCACCTTAAATCTGACTTTGAGGTGTGTTCGTACAAGCATGAAGTCAATCATAGTCCAGTATGCACACTTACAGAAGTGTGACGTGGAAACCTCCATTGCACACATACTGAAAATGTGCTTTTTTTTTTGTGAAGTAGGAGACATATTGTGTCCAGCCATTAAACTTAAAATTTTTATAATTATAAATTGGTATTTTTCAATGAAGCAGAAGGAGTAAATGTTATTTTAAACCATATCAGACACAAATTATTTTTCCAAGCAGAGTGTCTTAAAACATGTCTAGAGGGACAGCTGTGATATTCAGTGTGAATGGTGTGAAAATCTAATTAAAAAAATAATCACAAACTACACAGCTTCTGGCTTCCTGTAATGGAAAAGTATAGCTACTGGTTACGCTCCTGTCCATTATGTGCTTATGGTCTACATATGTAGTCCTTTAAAACTACAAAAATTCAGTGCCATTCAAATTGATGGAGACAGAGAATTGCCCACATGTTCCAGTATACACAGCATGCGTCAGGTTCTCCAGGGCGGTCCTACAATGTAATTAAGCCCACATTTTATGGAAATAGTGTTATATTGTCAATGCACAGTATTTTCATCATCACACAACCAACTCTGTAATCATTTAACACATTTACTCTGCTTGCTACCTATTAGCAGCTACTGTATACATTAACTATACTTAGCAGCCAGCAGCCCTCATGTCCCTGTTGTCTCTCATACATACAGAATTCAGAAAAAGAGAACCCAGTGGAAAAACATGCATAATTCACCTCCTTGCTGCCAGTGTTTATTGTCAAAGACAGTGGTGCTTCTGCCTGGTCACTGCGACGATATCCTGAGCCTCTGCCTCAGTTTGTTGTTTTTTATTGACAGTGGATTTTTAGTTCATGCTTCGTGTTTTGACTCCAATGTGTTATAAAATGTGATGTGGGGGCTTCACATTGGCCTAGTGGTCTAAGATATGGACTACCTGCATTTAATGTCCCTGTTTCGAGTTTAGTAGGGAGATCTTTGTTGTAAGTAATCTCCATTTCTTGTCTGCTTTTCAACTGTCGACTATTGTATCACAAAAAACCCCACATAAAAGGTCATAAAATCAATTATGTTTTAGGAAGCCAGTGTGGTTGAACAAAATCTCCATTATCAGCTTTGATAAAATACTGCAACAATGAAAAGAACTGCATACCTGTAGGGAAAACACACACACACACACACACACACACACACACACACACACACACACACACACACACACACACATTACTGAACTCTTTCTGTAGTTTTTACCTTAAGGCGGAATTCATATACAATCAAGTGCTGCGGTGAAATCGCAGATTTTCCCATTCATTAGAACTGTGGTACTGCGTTCAGACTGCGGCGGTGCAGGCCACAGGGGGTTTAGGCTGCACCAAAAAGTTGAGACGGATTCAACTTTTGGAGAAATGTAACCCAACGTCATGCTGCGGCCTTACATTGTTACATCATAATATCTGTCAATAGTGGAAGTTAACTAGTTTGCTAAACTTGCTACAGCAATAAATACAACATTAATGAGTGTTGTGGTCTTTGTAAACATGTGATCGCTGTGACTAATACATAGAAGTAGAAATAGAAAAACATTGCTGTGAGAATCAATGCAGTAGATTTACATTACTTCAGGTCCCGTGACTCTGATCGTAACGTTACAAGCACTCGTCCACATTTTCTTCACTGTTATTGATTGTGGTTACTGAATGGCCTGGAATCTTCCACATGTGAGTAAAGTGTGTGGCCCCAAAGGAGACGATCCTGTCCACATGCACAACTACAGTAAGAATGAATATGAATGACTGGGATAAAATATGGAGAAGAGCTGAGAGCTTAATTAAGGATGGACAACCTGTCACATATGGAAATATTTCTGAGTAGATCAGTGGCTGCCCTGGTTTTAGTTTTCTGCTGCTTTGCTACAGATGGCTGAGTGTCCCAGATCTGTCCTGTTGGTCTCTCTCCAGTTCACACAAATGTAAAACATACACGCACACTAAAAGTAAGTGTTTTCATCCTTACCTTTATTATCTGTTCACCTCTGATTTAATCTGTCCTTCAGAAACTGTAGGAAAATGGAGTTAGAAGGACAATAGACAAACAATAAGTACTAATACACTGTAGATCCAAATCAGAATGCACTGCATTTAGAAAAATATTTAACTTAATTGGGTTTCGTTTTTTTTTGTTTTTTTGTTGATGCATCATAACATCATTTCATATTCATAAAAGCCCAGATAAACTCTTATCTAAGTTCTGAGTATCCTAAATATTAGCAGTGGGATTTGCTGATTCTGGGGCATGTACTCATAGTATCCCTGGAACAGTTCTTGCTTCAGTTGGTTTTGGACATATTTCTGCATGACATTTGGAAAGAAGCTCAAAGACACATTTTCCCCAGATGTGTAGGGTGTTAGAGATTCTGTCCCAAATGGACCTTTAAAATAAGATAAACAACAGGTCTAAATTGTCTGTAAATGTTTTAAGAATGCATTGTACCATTTTTATTGGATTTTGATTTCATATACCAAATGATTTTGCGGAACAGATAAGTATCTACAGGAACTAAAATTTCATGAAGAGATAATATATCCCATATAAAGTAATATCCCAACATAAAGAGTTCTGTGTTTACAGAATGCTTTTTCTCAGATGGCATGTTTCCCAAGTATAGGGAGAAAAACACCACCACTAACCTGCCGATCAAAGATGTCAACATCAAATCTCCTGCCTGGCTTTTTCACATGGCAATAGACCAAATCCAGCACTCCTCCAAAATAAAACCTTTCATAAAGATGGACCTGTTATAAGTGCAAAGAACTATTATTGGTTATCAGCTATGTGTTTCCCATTGAAGTAAATGTTTTATTAGAGTATATTACTGCTGGAGTTACTGAACAGAAGACTCCTTCTGTTCAATAGTAAACTAGTAAACATCACATATTCCCAGGGAAACAACTTGGACTTAACCCAAGTGGGTGACTGTGTAGGAAGAGTATAGGTTTCCCAAAATAGAAACAAATGTTCATCTTTTTAAAGGTTCGACCAAATTTTGCACAGGTTACTTTTTCCTAAATCAGTCATTTGTTATATATCTCATTACCATTAAATCAGATTGGAATTGAACTCTAAATACAGCCATCAGTTTGAAGCTCGAAACAGCTTTTTATCATGTTAAATACAAAGGTGTCATCTTCACATGAAACAGTTACAGACACAAATGAAAGAGAGATTACTCCATTAATTACTGTGACCCAGCATGGGGAGTGAAGCATTAGGAGCATTACTTTATATTTTTGTTACAGACATTTAGAGATGTTAATAATGTAATGTCAGTTCTTTTGTGCAGTTCCAGTGTCGTGCTTGGGAGAGGGGCTGATGACAAAGACTACTACTTTAAAAACACTTTGGGATTTTGGCAAAAAAAAAAGTTGAAATCCCTGAAAGAAAATCGCTCCAGCGTGTCTCTTCTGATTTTTTTCTCATGAGGTCTTTTAAGTAATCATGAAAGACTTGCTGCAGCCTCTGTGCCTTCTGTTGTCATTGTCTCCCTAATGTTTTCTTTTAGATGTGCTCTCAGCGATGGCATTTGTGTATTTAAATTCTCATAAGGAGCTGCAGAGATAAGACATGTATGGAAGATACCATCAAAAACAAGACAGTTATAGAGGAATGGGCCAATATTATCCTATATCCTGGTACTGTAAGTCAAGGCGATCTGTATATATATATATATGTATATACGTACACTATGTTATTCAGATGAGTCCAGGCATTTTCCAGAAGGCCTATAAGCACTGAAACATTGATTCAAATAATAAAAAATACAAAGATTGTACCTGATTTATGAGTGTGTGGCTTTAATGTATATATAATCAATACAGCAATAGAAAATGTGTGCATTTTCCTTTGTTTCTTTGTAGGCCATGTTTGGCCCATTCTGTGTATATTTTAGATATAGAAGCCTTTGTATTTTTGCACTAATGTTACAAAATAGATTGCCATGAGTTATTGGAGTTATGGTATCTAAGAGATTTTTTACAAAACTGCAAGGATATCATTTCACTACGTCAAAGCTCCACCATCATAAATAACCTTATTTATCAAGTAAGAAAAGCAATATAAAAGATATTGCATTTAACTAATTCTCTGCTTGGAGCAGAGTGCATGACAGACTGATGAAGAAAATAAGATTATAGTGTTGGCAGTGGGGGGATGAAGCAAGGAGCATGCTGCTTATCCATGGTGGGTATGATTAATTGTGTCCATGGAAAATGAAAACACCAGACTTACAGTGTAGATGAGCTGCTGTTTTGCTCAATTAAAATGGAAAGACTGTAGGCAACTTTTAATTCTTATCAATCTTTATAGTTTCGCTGAAGATTTGTCAAGTTAGGTCAGATTTTTAGGTTTATTTGTATAATCCTTAATAACTGTTACTGTCTCAAAGGGCTTCACAACACACGCATTATCAAAATAAACCACACCTCTATAACCTTAACCCTAGAGGATGAGAAAAACTCACTAAGCCTCATTAGAAACTAAAAGATTTGCCCCACTGGGACGGTCAAACATGCAATGGGTGCTGAGAATGGGCCAATGAAGATTAAATGTGTCTTTCATAATTTCATAATTATAAAATGTATGCAGTTTTAATTGGCTAGTTTGCATTCAAGGAAACAAGTAGCTCACATTTACACTAAGATGGAAAGATAAGATGTTAGCCATAAGAGCACAAATACAAACAAATCATTACGTACTGTAATGAATCCTTTTGTTATGTGCTAATGTGGCACTGACATCTTTTGTTAAATGATTAAGTTGGGAATTGTTGCAGTAGGAATGCTTCCGACTAAACACAAGTTGCAAAACATTTTTGAATCGGATTTAGATTTAATTTTACTTACGTGTAAATTGTATGCGTTCACATCTGCAAGACCAACTGCAATTTATAGGTTCTGGCACTGAGCACAGGCAGTGTTTGTCCAATGGATCACTTAGTTTTGATTTGACAAATATAATCACTCATATGTTTAAAAGGCAACTGGGGAAAAAAAGAAGCTGAACTTGAATGCCTGCCAACTCTGCCATTCAAAGAGATGATGAGAAATATGAGCAGAAGCCTGCATCAGGCTGTATAAATCTGATCCAAGACCCAAATTTGATATTTTAGATTTCTGCTATTGATTTATTTTCTTTCATAAGTGTTTGCTTTACTACTTCCTTCTAAGAGGTGATAACTAACATGATGCATTTCAGATGATTTATTTGAAGCAGAGGGTAAAAAAGCAATTTCTTCTCCAGACACACCATCACATCCTGACTGATTTCACAGTGAATTGGTTTTTCATAGATTTTCATTAACGTTCAATTGGGGCAGAGATATAGTCAAATAGAGGTAATTAAAGTCCAAAAGCCACATACGGCTCTGATTCTGAGAGGCTAATGAAATATTTATATTCTTTTCATCACGTTGAACTTTTTCTTTTTAAATTAAATCCACTGTGAGATCGGCCGTGTAATCGCTTCGGTGGAGACTGCATTGTGTGGGCATCTTATTAAGGTTTAATAGTTTCATCCCAAAATATCCTGTTGTCCTAAAATGGGAGAAATTGGCATGTCCCGCTTACTAGTTTCAAGTAGATTTTTTCACAAAAACTCTGAACTCTGAACATTTTTACTGTCTAGTCACCATACATGAATTAAAACCAGGATACAGAGAGAGCAAGAAAATGAAAGCAGCATAAAGGTAAAAGTGTGAAGAAGCACCAGATAGTACAGCTGAAGCTGAACGTGGCGAAGGTGAGAAGCGAGGCAGACTAGAAAATAAAACTTTAGCTAGCTTAAGCTAATGTTAGCATGTTGACTTAACTGCCTTTATAAGGCTAATATATTATAGCTTGCTGGTATTAATGCTTGTTATTAGTGAATTATTTGACTCGAGTGGGTGTGGATGAGGGGCCCAATTTGGAAAATGTTAAACTTTATTTTCAATTTCTCAAACCAACCCTACACCCTTAAATCTGCCTGCATTTCATTATTCAAGAAAAGCACCGTGCCAATCGGCTCATTGATCGCTGGCCAATTTCCAGCACGTACTGATGAGATTGTAGGTGTACTGTGGCTGCATTGCATCATGTTGCTTTACATTACATACAACTTCCCACCCAAACCAGATTGCAGAGACTGCAGGGATTTAAATTTACAAAGGCTCCTACCATATGGTGTTTGTCTAACTGGAAGGGAAAGTCAATATGTTTATATGTTTGTACCTATTTTAAATTATTGCAGTAATTCAAGGTGATACACAAACTGGTGGAGGAGCTGTCATTTTAGCTGAGAACAAAACTGAGAGAAGAGGAGAGGCTGAATGAGTTAGTGATTATATGAAAGGACAGAGTGAAACCCATAGGGAATTACTGGACTCCTTGTTCTGAAGGATGTGTGAAAGTTGTGAAAGGCCATTTAGAGGCTGTTGTCAGATTTATGAACTCCTGATCAAATGTAGGAAATGGTGATGGTACATTAATTAGTCCACAGAGCAATACATCATTCAAAGAGTCTAAAAAATGAAAGATGTCTGAAAAAGTACCTGCTCTCAAGGACTATAGATAGGAGGATTGCAGGGATGAAAATAGTAACCCCACCAGCCACTAGTTCTTTGCAAGAAGACCTACAAAACAGAAAAAACTGCAGCTCAATATAATTTGCGCTCTCCGCTTCTAAACAAATCCCCGCTGTGCAGGGGGGAAAAAAACAAGTACCCCGAGCCAGTCAACTGAGCACAGACATATGTGTGATGGGAGATGTAACTCTTCCTGCAGTAAGCCACAAACTGACAGCAGCACATTGTGATCCCCAGAGGACCGTGTGCGTATGGCCCTGTTTGTTGTACAATACATTTCTCTAATAGGAAGGAACACCACTGAGAATGCCTTGGTTTATGAACCTGTTCATCCAGTGAATCCTTGTGGAAAACTACTGTACAGGGTGGAAAATGGTGGTGATGATGGTGTAGCAGCGGGGGCCTCAGAGTCAAAGGTTTATGTGGACCGCCTGTTGTGGACAGACGTGACTGGAAGGGTGTGTGGAACGTGTGATATAAAATGACTTCCGTGTCTGCCTGAACTACCATGAGGCTTAGGATTAGGCGACTAAAACACTTGGTTTTATTTTAGCTTTAGGTTGGGGAAAGATCGTGGTTATGGTTAATGAGAAGGCAAACATTTATTGCAGGTCGGTGATGGAGCGCAAACTCTGGTCCAACCAGCTACACCCTCATCCACCACCCCTGACCCTCCACGCTCGCTACATTAAGAGCACAGCACTTCCTGCAATGGCAATGAATGTTGGCATTGGATGTTAACCTTGAGGTGTGGCATTGCTCAATATAGATGGAATTACTAGATTACTACTGGGTGGAAAATTACATATGACCAGAAATTCCCATTATTAAATGTACCTATAAAAGCTCCTAAGGTGCTCCTGGTGATGTTACTCTGGGTGCTTTTTTTGGAGACTGTATGGTGCTCCTTTGTAAAGACTGCTTTCTCTGTGGTCTGATCAGTTTATAAAACTTCACACCTACTGACTTTAAACTGGATTATAATGCAGATCATTTTATATATCAATTGAAACAGGGGGGATCAGGTATTTCATGGGTAATTATGAAATACCTTTCATTAGGGTGAAGTCTTGTTTAAGCTTCAATTTACTTTTTGTCACTGAATCTGTTTCTTAATGTTTAATAACTTATTTAAATCTATAAAATATGAGGAACTGGTGAAGGTCATTATGAGCTCAAGTTGTTTAAATTGTTTTTGCTTGACCAACTACAGATATTAAAGTTGCATCAAATTTCCACATTTGAGAAGCCGGGACTTGAAAATGTTTTAAATATTTTATCTACATAAATAATTTATCACATGCTGTGTACTTGTCTCTCTAAACAGTCAGAAAAAACAAGTAATGGATCATGTTGTTGGTACCTCCACTTCCAGCAGAGTTTAGTAGCTACTGCCTGAGGATGAACCTCCAGGTAATGACGACCTAATTGGCAGTTTGACTGACAGTTCCCGTGTGACCGTTTCTACTGTCCTGCGCTCTGCCTTTACTCTAACTCAACACCATGCTTTTCCAGCCAAACATTCAAAACTAACCACAGAAATCAGCAGAGACTTTGAAATCGAGGCAGCGTGCCATTGTAGCATTTTCCCTTTGTCAGCTGAGCGGTCCAGCTCAATGTTGAATAATGAGGTAGGGTCAGAGTCGCTACAGGAGGAAACCACCATTATCTCTGATACTGTGCTTGTGGGAATTTTTGAATGGAGGTGAAGTCAGGAAAGGCAATCAGTGTTAATCACAATAAAAGAGCACACACTTTGATCTAAATCCCCCTTTTCCCCTCCACTCTTCATTTGTCTCTCTGGGGGAACGGGCAAATCCAGCAGAGACTAGTTATGCCATGTTTAGCTTCTTTTCAAGGTTTCGGCTATCATTATGGGCTCATGAATAAACAAAAAAAAAACCCAGTAGCTTTTGGATTTTATTTGGCTGCTTTTTCAAGTTCATGCAGTGAATGGAAGACCTCTCACTTTCTATTAATTGTGTAATAGCAGCCAAGTAGCATGAAGACAAAAATGGTGATTACAATGATGATAAAGGTTAAGTGTGATGTTCAGTCAAATCATTAGGCCAGCTGCAGCAATTCTTTATGTGATCATTTGAGAAATGTCTCTGCTTTTATCAGATTTTCTAGGTTTTTGTGTTCTGGGATGTGTTTGCGGTTTCGACTTAAATATGTGCGTTGTTTTATCAAAATGCTTTGGAAGCAGTTTGACCATAATAAAATGTATGCTCTCTTTTTCATAAAATGTAATATTAAACACCTATTTGATCACAGACAGTAAAGGTATTGTATCAACATTGTTTTGAGTTTAATTTTCTCACAGCTCTTCTCAGATGATGGCACGCAGTACAGTGAAACCTGAAAGAGCCTGATTAAACTGCAGCACAGAGTTTTCCTGCCTCTCCTTTGTTAAAGCATCCTTTCCCCCATTCATCTGTTTCAGGACTCAGATTCACTTCACAGTGGCCATTGATTTCACTGCATCAAATGGTGAGTGTTTCTCACTAATGCCTACCCATCACCCCATTCTGCTTCCATCTGTCCTCTGATGTATGAGTATGGCATTTTCCATGAATCAAAGAGCGGGCTGGAGTTTCCTCCCTGTAATGTTCAATCTCCTTTCTTGTTAAACTATTTTTTATTGACGTATTCACACGTAATACTTGTTTTTAAAAGGAGGAGAGTGTGAAAACAGCGAAACTGATTATAAACTGAATTTAGAAACCGGAACAAAAGGAAAAATATATATTTTGTACAAAATACAAAGCAAACAATAGGTTGTGTATTTAAGGGCATGACACAATATAAGCTGTAGTTATACAAGATGACATGGTACATTCACAAAAAAGAATCAATAAAAATGGGTAGAAAATCTAACAATAACAACTATCTCTATGCTCCGTGCCTCTGGAATCCTCCATCAAATGACTCTAAACTCTAAAAGACACCCAATCCTAAACCATGAAAAACCCCCATCTCTGAAAGTAGAATTCGTTAGTACCTGAGTTTAATTCACTTTATACTTCTACATTTCAACATTTCAGAAGCAAATATTGAACTTTTCAACCCACATTTATCTCACAGCTTTAGTAACTTTACAGATTCTGATTAATACAAAATATAATTTACTAATAAATGGTAAAGCTACCCAACAACATCTTAAGTAGTTGTAATTAGCTGCAACATCAACACGATGCTATATAAATTCTGAATTCCAGTATTGCTAAAATAGCCCAGACAGTCACATCAAGCCCCACCTCTGATCCAGAATAAATAATTTAGTCTTGGTTCATTCATGTTTCTACGGTTGCAGCTGTCAGTTTGGTCTCCATCTGACCGTTTGCATCACTGACTCCGACTCCTCTTGTCTTGGAAGGAAATCCATCCCAGTCCACTTCACTGCACTACATGAACCCATACCAGATGAATGCCTATGCCATGGCCCTGAAGGCCGTGGGAGAGATCATCCAGGATTATGACAGTGATAAGATGTTCCCGGCCCTGGGTTTTGGTGCTAAGCTGCCCCCTGATGGGAGGGTCTCCCATGAGTTCCCTCTGGTGAGTCTGATGGGGGTTCGTTTCAGATACTTGGGTTGTAATTCAGCATCAGAATTGTTCATAAAAGTTCATCTGCCTCCATGTGAAAATTATTTTTGCCCTCCCACAGGAGCTTATCTTTGAGTGTGAGCACTCTTCTTTTTTTTTTTTATTCTTCCCCCAACATGTATGGATAAGCATTTTGAGATGAATGCTGCTACACCTCTGACATGCATAATTCAGAGTGAATCCCATTTACCTTTTATAGTGCAAATTGGGTTCTGTAAGGCTGAAGGATTCTTAAATCAATTTGGCTTCTCTCAGCCAGCTAATGTGCTCTGGCTGCTGCATAGTACAGACTAATGAGGAGTCTGTCTACAGGGTAACGTCTGCATCACTCCATGTTTCCATTAAAATTTGCAAATTAAGATTCATCTCACCATATAATTGAAGCCTCATTCTTTCATGCCCTAGTCATGTAACTGGGTTTAAAAAAGTTACAGTTCTCTGTGAATTTTTTGTTATATACTGTATGTTTGGTTAGAAACGTGCCTTGTAGCTACGGAAGCTAACCTTTGAAGAGAAGTTTCATAAGCACATCTCTGGGAGCAAAGAATGTTTTCAAAATGTCATTCAGCCCTTAAAGAGTAACTCCACACAACATCTTTCATAGTGGAGAACCACTACTGCAAACTACTAGTTAGATTGATATCTTTTTCATCTCTGTTCATCCAGTACAGAAACTCAGAAGTGTGTTTTTTTTGCCTTCAAAACTGCCTTATTCACACACTGTTTGTTGGGTATTTAACACATTTAGAAATAGAAAATGGATGTTGGGTTTATTTTTGACACTTTGTTGACTAACTAACTTGTTAGCTAACAAGATACATGTGTAAATAATACCCCTTTGGAGTTAGAGGCTAGCTGCTACCCTCCACTTCTAGACTGTTTTCATAAATTAACTAAACATTCATTCACTATTCTGAAGGACTACAATATACTGTACGCTAAAAACAAATATGCATTTTGCTTTGGTCTTTTTTCCCACGTCTACGTAATGCTGGTTGTAGTTTTCTCTCAGTAGTTAGTGAGCATCAATTGTTCGCTTTTTAACGTACATTGTGGGATCATTTGAGTTCACTATAAAGAGTAATATAATTCTCATTAGACATTCAGAAAACACTGTACAGTCAACTATATTTTGAATATCCCACAATTTCAGACACAACTCCACTTTTTGTGCTTAGCAAAGCTATGTCCCAGATTCATATCTGTAATGAATGCAAGAAGATTCAATTGAAATCAATCTTCTCATTTAAAACTGGAGAATATAATAATATATTATATAATATATGTTTTCTAATATGTCAATGTGTTTAAAGACCAACTTAACAGTATTTGAAACTCGTTTTTTCTGACCAGTGGTGGTTCAACTTCTCACTTTGCTGCAGTGATGTTGCAGTGTACTCCATGGTGTGTCAGTGCACTGTGACATCACTGTTGGGTGTGGTAACAGGTGTAACGGGGCTCACTTCTTACCACGCCGAGGTGCAACAGACAATTGTGAAACCTTCAAACTGAGACAGCAGTAAAACGCTGCTTTTCAGCCTGGTATTAAGTTACTCTTTAACTTTACACGTTGTGGTACGACTGAAATACCAGCTTTAGTTTATATCAATTAATGATTGTTATGTCAAGCCCTTTTTTGGTAAAGTAAAGACTAACATTTCTGTTTCTATACCATTCATGTTTTGTTTTTGTTTTTCTCAGAATGGCAACATTGAGAACCCGTACTGTAATGGCATGGAGGGGATTCTCGAAGCTTACCATCAAAGCCTTAAGACGGTTCAGCTGTATGGACCCACCAACTTTGCTCCTGTTGTTAATCATGTGGCAAGGTACACGCACAAACACCTGTCCCGGTGATCATCACAGGGTACAGTCGTCCTTTCCTTGAAAGTCACTCTGTAAATAATCTTCACAAGTTAGAGGGTCAGAGGTATTAAGTCAGTGAGTGATGGTTTCTTTATGAATTGAACAGAACCAATGAAGGGGCAGTAAACAATCAGCTGCCAGGCTGAGATGAATTGAAATGGCTATCAGGAATATGTGGGAGCAGAGATTTTAGAGTGCAGGTGCTACATTGCTTTTTAGACATCTAGTATAGTGAGACCTTTAAGGTAAGGTTGGCATAGGACTTGTAAATGGATTCATGTCATGTAGCCTTTCAGTACGTGCTGATGAGTCACATGGCTCAGTAAATGGGCTGTACTGTGAGTGCGGCACCACATGAATTTACCTGTATTGTGGTTTGTTAACACTTACCGTGTAAGGTAACACTTCACTTTAACCCCCCATTTAGCATTCATAAGTCATATATAAACATTTAATAAAATAACACTGTAATGTACTTGTAAGCAGATATAGAACATTTGTATAGATATAAGTAAGTGTTCAGTGTACAGTATTTGTCACAATTATAACTTTTCTTATGAAGGCATATTTTATATTATTAAACTGTTTTACTACTACCAGCCTCCACTTATGGATGTCCACAAAAGGAGTTATAGTCTTTGACAAATGCATTACTAAACACTTAAATCTGCTTACAACCACAAACAAGAGTTTATTACTGTTAATTAAAAATGTATCTTGCAACACAGCCACTGGTAGATGGAGTACTAATGATAACTTAAAGTCCCAATTCTAACAAAAAAAGTATGTTTTTACTATTACAGATGTAAATTGGCTTATAATGGCTTGGAATGAAGAGTAATGTGGTTCCCTGGTTAAAACACAAGGCCACTGCAACTTCTTCTGAAACAGCTGAGGAGCTTTATGTTACTTATTGTTTGTTAGTTTGACAGTTTTATTAGCTTTTTTCCATTGACTGGTCTGGTGCAACAACAGCTACAACAGAAAAATATCCACCCCTAAAATAAGAGGATGCAGACAGACACCCTATCCTAGTCCTATCCACTACCCACACAGACACACAAGAATAAAAACATTTAAAGATAAGAAAAAAGTCCCCCGCAGACTTCTTTGCATGATTTTAAAGAATGAAAATTATTAATTCATACAAATCTTAAAAGGCTTTTGTGCCCAATAATAAATGTCAAGTTATGGCTTTGAATAGTTGCGGTTGAAAGCAATCGGCGACTTTACCATTTATTAACCGAAACTTTCTACAGTCTCTTCTTTCCTAAAGGGTGCAGTAAAACTCAAATACTAAGAACTATTCACAAAGATGTTGCTCTTCAGAACATGTGAAATAGGTCATTCAGTAAACCGAAGATGGAAAGATTGAGAATGACCGGAAACAGATCTTAACATTAGATGATGAGCAGAACATGCAATTCTTTTTGGTAGTTTGGTAGGCTTTACATTTACTGTAGGTTTTGTGTGCAGCACAAGCAGAAAGCTGATACATTAATGAAAGCAGACAATGCTCTTAAATTAATAAGAGGTGTTGATGCAGAATACGTATTGTATAGATGTAGAGTAAGATGTTAAATGTGCTGGTTCTATGTTCTCATCTATGGAGCAATCTAGACTATCTATTAGACAGTATTTGGTGATGAGGTAGACAAATGTCTCCGTTATCTCTTTAACACCAGTCATCGCTCCTGCCTTTGTCGCTGATGGGTCACGCTCTTTGATTAAAATGTCAGCGCCTCACAGTCAAATTTACCAAACTGAGAGCGAATGTAATGGCTGACCTCTGACCTGTCCTCGGCTCTTACGATGATCTGCCACGTTTTTTCACCCCTCTCGCTCATCAAGTCTGGGCAGTCGAGAGCAAGGCAATCAATAATACTGTAGAAGAATAAGACTGCAGCACTTGCATAAACAGTTTAATAAATTATTCATGGCACAGCCAGCAATGGGCGATTGAAACTAGGCCACACTCACTGTGGTGTCTCTGATGGGTTTCTTAATAGTGTCTAGATAGACCTCTGAAATATGAAGAGCTATACAACGTATTTTACTTCCTTACATGTCTATATTAAGCTTTAGTTTCACAAGTTGGGCTAAGGGGGAGTTTGTTTCTGAAGAACATGTTTTTTTGGTTTCGCTGACACAGTGGTTGCTGCTCTGCTGCTCTTCGAAACCAAACCAATCTGAGTTTTATGTAAATCCATGAACGTTTAGTCTGCATCTGTTTTCATCTCTGCATTACTTGAACGTGGTCTGTGTGTTCCTGCCGTAAGTCCCTCTATGCTGATGATTTCTCTTTTTCAGTTACGCAGCAGCAGTGCAAGACGGATCTCAGTACTTTGTTCTGCTCATCATCACTGATGGCGTCATATCAGACATGGCTCAGACCAAGGAGGCCATAGTGAATGTAAGTGCTGCTTACATTCACTATGTTAAGTGCTGCCCCCCCCCCCCCCTCCCCCCCACGTCCCCCACGGCTGTGCAGCGCACTGACATTGCAGGTGCTTTTAGCGTACTCTGGCTCTTCTCTCAGACTTTCTGGTACTTCGGTTTATAAGCCAGTGGCACTAGATTTAAGGATTTATGGGATGTTTTCTGCTCCACTTGTCTCACCGCCTGTGCTTGGGTGCTCTGTCTGTCGAATATTTGTCCTATTTGTTGAAACCCTCAGGGGGATGAGGGGCTCAACTGAGATTCATTCTCAAGTCAACAGGTTCACTTCATTAGAGGCAGGGGTCTTATCCAGCGCACCATTTGAGGCTCCTTCTTGGTCAGAAAGTATTGTTTCTTTTATGCCTTTGCTGCGCCCTGCATATTTTATGTGTCTTGTGAAAATACTGGAGTTAATTTAGAGTTGGAATATGGCTGCAGCAGTAAGACACTCAGTGAGTCATCATCAACCAGGTAGACCCAGCAACACGGTGCTCTGACCCCCAGCAGACTGGGTTTAAAGGGAATTTGCGACTGTTAATCAAACCATTCGAACAGCCACACCTTCCTTTTAAGATCTTGTCTGCTGCTCTGCACTGCTCGACCTGCACCTGCCGATTTCCTGCTGCCACCTCTCGCCTCTCAGTTTGGACCTGGCTACTCTTTCCTCAGACCAAAGGACCAAATCACCTGCTTCACTTGGCTTTTACTACAGTTAGGTGCAACGCTCATGGCTGCACTTTTTGTTTCTCTGATTCTGTGGTGTGTCTTTAGAGATATATATAAAGACAGCACATAGCAGCTATCTGTTCAGCTAATGTTACAAATACATCTGCTAAACAAAATGCACCTTAATATTACTCCTGGTGTCCTTGTTCCCCAAACCATCACTAACCACTAATATGTCCACACACCAGGACAGCCTCTGGGGCCTTCTTTCTTTCATGTTTGTCCTTTAAGCTCCAAAACTTAAATTTAGGATTTTGAATTATAAAAGACGTGTGTCTCTCTCTGACCTGCTAGGCCAAAATATTTGTGTCCACGTATTAGATACTGTCCCCGGTTGTCAGATTGTTGTTTGGATAGAAGGCTGGCTCCACCACTAACTTCTAACTATTTGAGACACTTAAAGAACTGCATTTTGCATAGTTCATGTGTCCATTCTGAATCAACAAAGCAAAGGTTTCACTCATCTGTCCTGAATAAGGTCCACGAAAAGAGATGTTTAGATGTATTATTTTAAAATGTACTCTGTCTAGCCTTTCTCTTTCTCACTCAACACTGACCTTCAATTATATTATCATCAGTACAAACTTAAAGTTAACCAAGTCTGTGGGTTATTCTGTGGTACTTGTTCATTTATCTTTTGCTACGTGCTAAAAATATATCAAACATTTTTTTTGAGTATTCTTTACATCATATCCCTCTTTTCTAGTGAAAATATTGCTGATGACTCATCTTGAACTGAAATTAAATGTGATTGTGACCCCGCACTTGACCGTTTGTGCTTAGCTTGGGTAGCTTGCAGAGCGATATCATAGTAGGTGGTGAATGAGTGGATAAGGGACAGCTCCATGTACTGCTCTATTAAATAAGTCACGCCCACATTTGAATGATCCAATCACATCTTAAGGATTTGATTTAACTCACTCTGGTAACTAAACCCCTCACGCATGTCTGTTTCACTTGGAAATATGTCACATTACAAAAACTAATTGAATGGGGAACTTTTGATTTGACTGAAAGTGTTTGCATCTATCTACCAGAGACACAGAAATGATTTTAGTGCCAATCCTCTCGCCTCTTGGGTAATGTGACCAATGGGGCAAAAATTGTCCTATAAAAGTCAATTAAATGTTTATTATGAGAACAGGCATCTATCGGTCTCTATATTTATTGTGGTCGTGTGCAGTGAGAGAAGGAAGTATCTGTTAAGACAGATTGATGGAGTGAGATCCCCAGAGTGACTTCACGGTACAGGCAAAGTAACAAATGGTGTAGGCTGAATAATTCAGCTCTGGATACAGAATCTGATCTGGCATTTATAGGTGTATGCTTGTGGTATCTTCTGCTGCTGGAGAGGGGCAAACAGAATGTATGCATTTTGTGTGAGAGCAAGAGATCATGCGGAATAAGGCTGGTGGATGGAAAGATAAAATGGGAAAAGAGATGGGGGGAGAATAATGATACAGAACATGGAGAGGCTCGTACTCCTCTGCCTATTTACGTCTATCTGTGACAGGCTTCTCCCCACGGGAGGTATTTCCAGGAAAGATGACCTACTTTTGCCCCTGTAAATGCATTCCTACCACAATCATATATCATTCACTCATGCCAGAGCTTTCACATTCTCAGGACTGCAGTTCAGGTGCATGCAGTGGAGATACATGTGCACCTGTAAACATTGGAAGATAAGCCACATTGAATCTTTGTTATTTAACTTTAGGCTTTGTTTAGATTGGAATGTAATAGGCAGGACACGTGGCTTTTAGGTTCTAACATTAACAGTATTATAAATATATTAACATTTCTATATGCAAACAGCATAAATAATGTTGTGATGTAAGTGTGTAGAATGAAGTAATCATCATTTATGAATGAAGTGAACATATGAACAATGAAGTGTTTGACCTTATTCATTTTTTCCACATGTCACATCTTTAATGTTTTTATTCTGCTCTTTGTGAGCATTAAGTCAAGAACATTGTTATGCACTTTGGTATTCCACATTGTAAAAGTGGCCTGTAAAATGTGTACACTGTCTAGTAGTTGGCTTCTGTTAAATACGCTGCCTGTTGTAACAACCTTGGAGTTGAATAATGGATTTTGTATTGTCTCTCAGTCCCTTGACAAGCCAAACTATGCAACATAATGTAATGTGAAACAGTCAAGAAACTGCTATGATGCTCTGTATTATTTGTTTATCTTATTTTATCTTCTCCATTATTGTGTATGTCGCTGGAGAAATGTGCTCGTAGATTAATACCGACTTTGCAGAATGAGGAAGGTATTGGGAGGAAAATACAAATAACAGGAAATCTAGCCCCTCTATATGCTGATAAAACACTATATGCTGATAAAACACTATATGCTGATAAAACACACACTTCAGAAAATACAGTTTGCACTCTTCCAGGTACCTGAGTGACAACTGACTGTTTGTTCTTCTTGTTCGTGACAGGCAGCTAAACTCCCCATGTCCATCATCATTGTTGGAGTTGGCCAAGCTGAGTTCGATGGTGAGAACAGTAACTAAAGTTCTTTGGGGAACAAATGTGCGGAAAACACAGTGGAACCCAGTTTGTGGTCTGTTTGCATCAGGGTTTGCCTCCAGCTATAACCCATAACATTTTTAAGATGTAGGAAAATATTTGTTGTGAGATTGTTTTTGAAAACATGTTTTCTCTGTAGCCATGGTGGAGCTGGATGGTGATGACATCAGGATTTCCTCGCGGGGGAAGTTGGCAGAGAGAGACATTGTACAGGTGAGACATTTCTGGTGTTTTCGTCTCGGGAAGAACACAACTCATTTTTTCCAAAGGCACCGTGGTCAAAAAGCATTATTTTTGCCCCATTAGTGGCCTGCTTAGAGATGGTGATTTGTTTCTTTTGTTTTATGATAAAGCAAGATATTTCTACAGCTACAGACTAGATTGTCTTGAAATATGGTATGCATAGTTCAGATACTAAGAACATTTTGGATTTTGATGACTTTTAATCTTTACCAATCCAATAAGCACATCTCCATGAAATTTACTGAATACATTCATTCTCCCCAGAGGATGAACCCCACTGCTTTGGTGACACATAGTCCTTTACTTTTGCACCACAGTGATGCTAAAATGTAAACCTTTCCAACATGAATTCTCATAATCCAACTGACAATTGTTCAAATTAGCTGAAAACATGACATTTTAATGACCTTCTGGCCTTTTCTCTAGCACCAGCATCCAATGGAAACTTTAACATTTACTTAAAAACTGCGACCACTCAGCTTGGGCTGCTTGTGTTTTAGTGCTACAAGTTTCTGATGCCGGTAGAGATTAAGAGTAAGGACGACGTTAAGGGACTTGAAGAAATCCTAGGATATCTGCTGGTTTTCAGGAACAAACAATCTATGAAAGCAATCTTTACTGCAGGTTTTCTGCTAGCGGCGCGCCGCACTCTCTATCACAGTGAATGAAAGAACTTAAATACAGCAAGTGCATGGCAGTGATGAGTAATAAGACAAGGCTTAATAGAAGTTACCTGGATGTAGCTCCTGATGTATAAGTTAAATACATAGCCCAAGTTTCTTTATGCCACAAAGTAAGTTAAAGAACTTGAACGCAGCTACTGTGGAAAATATAATCATAGCACAATACGGCCTGATCACATCCGTTTGGTACTGTGGTGCCATTAATGGTCAAATTCCAGCACTGAACTATAAATTAAATCCTCAAATCAAAGCTGTAGGCATTTACAGTGGGACTCCTGCTGACCCTTTATGTTGAATTAGCAACATCCTCTGTACATTGGTTGGTCCAGTGCTTTCATATTGTCGGGCGTAATGGGCTACTAGCAGGGCTTTAGACTTGTTTTATACATGATACAATCTTTTCAAGTCAAACATTTCTTTCCCATGTCACAACAGTTTGTCCCGTTCAGAGACTACATGGACCGCACAGGCAACCATGTGCTGAGTATGGCGCGGCTGGCTAAAGACGTATTGGCTGAGATCCCTGATCAGCTGATCTCCTACATGAAGAGCAGAGCCATTAAACCAAACCCCGTCCCACCGGCTTACTCGCCCTGTGACCACCCCCAAACCAACCCCGTCTGAGCCCCACACACAGCTCCGCGCTGTGGTGGAGCAGGGGTCGGGATTGATGGGAACCACAACCGTCCTGGACACTCTCCGGGGCCCCTTTCGTAAATATTAATCCGGCTAAACAAAAAGATGACAAGACTTCATTTTGATTTGGAGCAATAAGACTGCATTGGGGGAAACCTGCTGATGATCAGGGAGTTTTTCTTCTTCTTCCTGAGTGCTTGAGGATGAGAGCGCAGAGAGGAGCCCAGTGTAAAAGGAAGGTTTTAGTTGTTCACTGTCAAACCTGTCAAAGTGGTGATGTAATGGATAGCAAGTAAACCCGTAGAGAGCGCCGGTTTGAAGGCATAAATATATTAGAATGTGCCAGTGTGTATCATGTTTGTGATACCTTTTGGAATCGATGTGTGTTATACTAGAAAATCATATGTATACTAATATATTTATTTATTTATTTAGTGCAGAAATAATTTATTCCTTTGAGGGGGTTTTAAAGGGTGGGAATTGAAGTCATATTTTCCTGTAGTTTTCCATCTTATATTTTGTGACCAGTGTAATAAAAAAAATCCCCATTTCTACTTTGATAAGGACTGTAATATAAAAGCATGTGATAAAACCTATTCAGAAGTTTATGAATCATTTTCACTGATGGATCATTTTTGATTGCAATTTGTTATGTAAAGGATCTGCTGTGAGCTGTTGCCATACTGATTTTCCAGCACCATGTCTTATACATATTTCTAATATTTATATTAACAGAATGCACTAATTACTGTCCAAATAAAAGCACAAAGGATATACTGTTAATAAGCTGAAAACCATTATTTTGAAAGAACCAACAGCTTCCACAATGAAAATAATGGAGAGGACCCCATATTATTATTTCAACATGACTTTAATATTGTTTTACCCCATTGTTTTAAACAGGATGTCAACAGGAAGAATGTTAAGAAAATGACTATACATATATATTAAAATGAACTTCTTTTTCTCATATCTTTACAGGAAAAATTGTATAATAATTCAAAGCACATACTTGCTTCCCCTGTTAGTATGCACAGAGGAAAATTATACTGCTTAAGTCATGCTGCCATGTCATTTGTCATTTTGCTGTTTGTGTTTCTTTCCATTATATTTGTTGTGGCTAGACGTTATTTGATGGGGGTTTTGCTGGGAAATTTTAAAGGACCCTAAAAATAAAGATTTCAAAGACTTAATCTCCCCTTAAATGGATTTGTTTCCCCACAATGAAAACTGAAAAGTCACAAATCTTGCAACAGAGTATGAGATATTTAGATTTTCTTTTAAATAATATAAAGAAAACAACTGAATGCAAAAAACAAAAACCGTTACGAGTCCATCTTTTCTGATTTGTTCCATGTCTTATGTATGCATTGTGTTGACTGTTTTAATCTTTCAAAATGTTCAGATAACATTGTTCTACACTACTGCACAACAGAAAATTATATAAAAAAACATTGTGATACCATTTTAATACCTAAGATACAATTTCACCATTTTTTTTAAAGATGTAATTCAAGCCAGTTGTCTATATATACACACATTTGTTTGCTGCATTTCTTTTTCTGTGTACAACCAGTTAAAGCCATTGTGACCCAATTGTGTATATCCTAAGTTCTCTATTCATAATGGCCATCACTCAATATCTCGATCCAAATGTGCCTATTATATGGAAACATATCCAAATTC
Organism: Nannoperca obscura; assembly: GCA_036024295.1. Classification (NCBI taxonomy): domain Eukaryota; kingdom Metazoa; phylum Chordata; class Actinopteri; order Centrarchiformes; family Percichthyidae; genus Nannoperca; species Nannoperca obscura. The sequence continues at coordinate 33,185 of JAVQJL010084086.1, forward strand.
AGTTAGCCAGGTGTTATTCTGCCAGCAGCAAGCAGGTCTCATGTTTAAGATGTACACGCAGAAAATGTTGGTGACGATAAAACTGTTGCAAGATTAGGACGATTACATACTAGGATGATACTTTTTATACTTGCAGCTCTTCACTAATGATCTTTGAAATAATGAAAGTTAACAGTGTCGCTGAGCCTTGTTGTACAATATTCAAAGTCAAGACTTGTTTACAATTCAACTGTGGCTATTAACGTTGCCTCAAGGAAAAAGTAAACATTCATGGGTTTTATTTAGAAATGAGTTTATCTTTGATCTGTTTGTGCAGTATTCAATTTTACTTTGTGCTTGGAGAGTTTCGTCGTACGACACTGGAGAACTAGCGTTTACAAAGATTTGTCCTGTTGTTCTCCGACAATGTGAAGCTCTGATTTCTCACTGGTATATTTTTGTTTTTGAGCAAATGTGTTAACGTAATTCATGTTGCTTTACAATCTTTGTTGGCTGTTTAATGTTCTTTGATACCCATTGCTTTAGTGCTCTCACAGAGGAAATGGTCTGATGATAGTGCAGAAACTCAGTCCAGAGGCAGTGAACTCCTTCTGTCACAGGCCCGGATTCATATTTGGCTTTTCTTTATTTTATTTTTTCATTAGTGATGACATTTCTCCCTCAGAAGACAAAGCAGCATTTAATCTACTGCCAAATTCACTTGTTCATCAGAAATGAAACGAGGCCATTATGTTTAGTTTCATAACACACATAAATACCAGAATACCTCTACAGAAAGCCGTTCAAGCCAAAAGGAAATAATTAATGATATACTTTTCTTATGAAATAAGTATTATGAATAACTAACTTAAATATTTGATGTTACTTTACAAGTAACTACTTTTATAAAAGTGATTTATTTATGATTTATTATTATTATTATTTTCACATTTTCCTTTTAAAAACAATCACAAGGTAATCACTACACTCTGAAAACTAATTAGGAAAAAGTATCATTTTGCAGGCATGTTAAGTCAGCAGCTCATATACCGTGAGCGCGATTGCAAATGTCTGTGAGAAGAGATGAAATGAAAACGTGCAGTGCAGTTGGGGCGTATGTTGTGTGCACATTTCAGATATATTTTATGTAAGAAATACTAATTAATAGCTGTTAGAGTAGAATTAAATAGCTTTTTTGGCTGCTCTTCTAAGATTATAACACGCTCTGTGAGATTTTCTCCACGGGGAAATTAAAAAAAACTACCATCAGTAGTAAATAAATAATCAATAAATATGAAATGACCACAGTAATGACACTTATGCAATTGTGAAACCTATTTACCTAAATTATTTTGAAATATATTTTGCAGTCTAAAAGATGTCTTTCCAACAATATGATTTATTGTCTCTCTGTGGAAATGGCTTTGATAATCCCTTCAATTTGAATTTTCTTTGAGGCTGAACTTTAATTATGTACATAAGCCCCATATAGAGAATATTCAGTGCCAAAATGTGTTCAGTTGTTGAACTTGGCCTCTTTAGACAATGTGCATGTTTGTACCAAATGGCAGGAAGTTTGGTAGTCTACCTTCATTTCACCTGATAAGTGCATCTGCCACGTGCTTCATTTGTTACTTCGGATGTTATTTAGAGATAACAGCCACCTCTAGCATGTTGCATCTCTGGTTTCGTTCCATTCTGTTCCTATGAGACACATACTGTAAGTTTATTCTTGCCACTACTCCTGTTTTATCCCAGGTTGTTTACATACCTCTCTTGGTCTCTGACTTGCATGCTGAATAATTTCCAAACCAGATGTTGGACATGATATTGTCGTCATACTGTGGTTTGTGAAATGCTTTGTAATGGATTGCCTTAACTGAAGATTAATAAAATATTGACAACTTTGCCAGAATGCAAGATGGGTTTTTTGTATTTTTGGTCTCTGAGATAAAGTGAGTAAGATGGAACAGTAGCTTTGAACACTTAAGTCTTAATTTTAAAAGAGTACTCCACTGATTTAGCATTTAACTCTTAATAACAATGAATGAATAACAATGTCAGACTCACGATGGACAGTTTAAAAAAGTATCAAAATCTATCAGAATGTATCTCATGTAGCGCACATATTTTGATTGCAAGTATGTGATTAATTTATTTTATATAGATATTTTGATAGAAAATAAAAGCTTTCATGTAGTGTGACCCAATGACTCCAAATCAACACCAAAGACTATTAATGCTGGACAAAGAGGACACACCTCTTCGTATTAGATTTTTGTGCTGCTCTTATTTTACAGAAAAAAAATTTTTGTGGACATTTTTTTTCCAGTAGCTTTGATGTAACCCCAAATCAATACTTAAAAGTATTACTACACTGGGCAAATAGGACACACTTAAATATTGGATTTGAGTGCTACTATTTCATTGAAATATAAGAAATTCATGATGTTTTTCAATAGCTTCTATGTAATGTGAAAAATAATGCTACAATACTTTAAGTTGTACAGTATTATGGTAAGCTAAATTGTACCATGTACAGTATATTTGATATAAGTCAGACAGAGATATTGTTGGAATTATTATTTATGAACAATATTACTGATTATATTATTCTGTGAAAAGGGAGGAAGGCCCACAAACTCAGTAGGCCTGTTCTGAAAATAGTGGAGTTTCCCTTTAAGCTCAGCTGTTCTTTTTTTTGTAATATATCCAACTGTCATTGTGTGGTCATATATTAGAAGTGGCTGTCAAGAGATTTTTATTGCAGCTTTTTTAACAAGATGGTTGATTTGTATCTACACATCTATCCCCCTGGGAGACTGGTGTCCAATCAGCAATGAGCGCTGTCTTCTCGCAGAATGTGTTCCCCTTAGAAATGTGTTTTTCTCCCCTTAATGAGATGCACTGCTGACGAATCAAGATGTCCACCTGGGGAGAGGGAGACAGCAGCTGGAGCCATAAATTACCAGCTTAAGATAGAGCCAACACCTCCCCTGCCCACCCACTTACTGCTTGAACAATAACCACCAACTGGCAGTCAGGAAGAAAATCAACAGCTAATGACATAGAATTATACCCTACTTATATATAACATTTCACATGTATAATATGCAAAGATCATTCACAAGAGAGTTCTGCTCAGAACTAATTACACCAATTCCTCTGGTGTTCTGGCAGGCAGCCTTTTATGAGCCAAATTTGATACTGAAAAACCAATCTAATGGCAAAGATATTTAATACTATGTAACATTTCCACATTAAAATGTCTAAAAGCGACTAGACCTATGTCATATATTTTGAGTTGTGTACTTACATTATCCCCAATGTTTCCAACAATGTTCAAACCCAGAGAAATCTGTAATTGTATTCAAGGTAACGATGCATTTCATTTTGTCGCTCACTTTGTTTTTTATAACACACAAACTAAGTCTGCATTAATGAGACCTGCAGTCAGTGTGGTCGACAGCCACCGAGCGCCCCTCTGGACTCTGGAGTGTCCGTTTTTAATCTGTTCAACAGGGCGGGGAGGTGGGTGTGCAGAAGCTATTCCCACTCTAATCAGACATCAGGGTGGGCTGCAGATTCAGTACTGACCTCGAAACCAACCAGAACAAGATCTCGTCCTAGTGTGTCACAGCAACCCCCAATTAAAACAGCCTCCAGGTTCTCCAGCAGCAAGGTGGGCTGTTTCATGTCTGATGGTGGGTGGATCCAGCAATTTGTAGAGCTCCTGTCAATTGAAAATACTGTATATAGCCATTTCTTTTCAGAGTTAGTAGAAAGGATTGTCACAGCTTCTACTCCTCCGGGCTCCCACTGACTTGTACGGTGTACCTCTCTTTCATAACCTTTCTACTCTGCTGTTCCAAATGAACCCCACTCACCTCGGGGCTACAACACAGGTCTCGCTCAGCAGCACAAATGCACTCACCACCACCATTCACTAGCCACCCTTCTATTGGCTATAAATCCTCATTAGGCTACCGCTAAAGAAGGATATAAGAAGAATGACTGACTGTTCAGTGCACTATAATGGAGCCAGAGTGGAGCAGTAGGTGATGTCCCATTACAGCCCATAGGAGATAATGTGTTGGAGATTTGTCATATGTGATAGCCGTCCACATAATAATTGTAATGAATTACCTTAATTGTTTTGTCAGATTCACTGAAAATAAATAATATATTTATTTTCACTTGTTCATTTTACATTTCAACTAAAGGACACAGTGGAGATATTTTGGGTTTGCAATAACCTCAATAAATAAAACATCTGCCTTGAAGGGATAAATATTGACAATAAAAAGTAAGTTAGTAAGTTAGCGCACTGAGCATGCACATACTGAGTACTTGCAGTGTGAGAGTGCTGACTTCTCAGGGGGGAGTCCGATGTGCTGAATATCATTACATCCTGGCAGAGTGAGCCTTATTTACTGTTTTCTGCATGCTGAAACAGCCGGTTTCCCATTATGGACCAAAGACAATACTGAAATTGAAAATGTCAGAGATATTTTGGTGATTTGATTTGATTCTACATGCCAACACAAATCAGAAGGGTACTAAGAAGGTAAAGAACTGTGTCTGAACCTAATAAACTGAATGATTATCCAGTTTTAATTCAAACCACTGCATGAACTTTTCGAGAATATATTGAGAGGTGAAGTCAATAAATTAGTTGATTCACAGAAAATTAATTGGCAACAATTGTGATAATTGATTCATTGTTCAAGCCATAATTTATGCAGAGAAATGATCTAACTCCAGCTTCTCAAAGATGAATATTTTCTGGTTTTCTTAATCTTTTCTGATTGTAAACTTTTATATTGTATATGTACTCTTGGTCTTAAGGAAAATGATAATGAAATAATGTTAGTTGCAGCACTAATATACACATATAAAAATATATAATATATCAGGTATTATTTATGCCTAATCTATATGAGGGAAAAGAAAGCAAAGGTCAGTGCAGCTTCACACAAGCTTTTAATAATAATGATACTTAAATATAATAACACGTTTTATATAAATTAGTTCAATCCAGCATGCTTCATTTTCTGAAAAAATTAAACATAGAAATTATATATTTTTTTTAAAGTTAGAAAAATACAAAAAGGACATAAGACATTTAAACATAAAAGCATGAATGAATTTTTCTTTTTTCACTTTTCCTTTTTCCCCTACTTTTCCTACAGTCCCTTACAGTCATCATCAAATGGACGTTACATCGCTGAGTGCTGATGCTGCCAGCAACCATAAACCATTTCAGCAGTGAGAACCTTTCCCTGGTTGATGCATGCCATTTAGCAGCAAACTGAAAAGTGCACACAATGACAGCCTTGACCAGCACTGTCGTGCAGTAAAGGGCTACGGGAAAGTAGGTGGTATTTTCACATAGCGCTCAGATAAATTCTTCCTACACTGACAACTGCTCTCTCTGCTGCTCTCTCTGTTGTGCCCTCTGCAAGTATTTTCCCCACACCTTATATTACCTCTTCAGTGATTTGGAGCCAGGACTGTAATCTCTGTGGCTGGAGGCGAAGGAGAAGAGGAGGCTAGTAAAAAGGAAAATATTGGAAGGAGGAGATGATGAGGGGGGGGGGGGCAGGGAAGAAAAGCTGGCAGGTTGAGAGAGGACAGAGGGAGAGGGTGGGAGGCTGGAATGAGGAGTAAAGGAGATTAGAGAGAGCACAGGGGAGGGAGAAAAGAGTGTAGGGAGGAGGAGAGGCAGCGGGAGATAAGGAGTACAGTAGGAGGGAGGAGGGGAAGACAGAGCCCCCCCCATAGGGAAGCACTGTCTTGTGAGTCATCCACAAGCAGCTGGATCTGGGCACGTGTAAGCAGGAGACTCCCTCCTATGGTCTTATGGAATATTAACAAAGAGAGAGTGATGAATGACTGCTCCTTGGATGAAGGAGAAAATAAAGAAGAAAAAATAAAAACATATCTCTTGGTGAATTCAGGTCTGCCTGATTGAAGCTCTTTTGATGTGGAGGAGTGTGACTACTGTACATCTGCAATTCCTAAAATTGTTTTTTTCCCGTCTCTGTTGCTGTTGTTTTTATGGTCTAAAATTGGTCTTATTATCTTATTATCTATGAAGAAATTTGAACTACACTTACCTGTATGAAAGGTGCTATACAAAACAAGTTTGATTGATTTATAGAGTTGCTCTACAGTTGCTGAGGATCATGGAAAACCCCCCAATTTTTAATGATGTTTAGTGTGAAAGAGGAATCAAAAAAATTATTGTAGTTCTTTGAAAGTCACAAAGCAACAGAGCACATTTCTCAAAATAATTGCCTTTCTTTTGTTTTTTTGCTGGAGTTTGGCAGCTTTTACTTCTGCTCCCCCAAATCCTTCTTTTCTGTCTCCTCTCCAGTCAACAGAGATGATTTGTGGCTGCTGCTCAGTCTCATCCCTCTTACTCCTGCTCATCTTTGTGTATTTACCCCCTCAGAAGACGCACAAATTGCAATATGTGTGTATACCCCCTCCACACACACACACAAAGACACAGGCAGAGGCAACAGAAATAGCAGTAGTAGCAGTAGAGTGAACAAAAACCTAACAGCACTGCCTGCTGTGTGGGTGTGACACAGCTCAGCTTCATCGTTCCAACTCCCTGCGACACGTTGGGAAAGAGGGACTGAGAGAAATCACTACAAAGTGCAGAAACCAGTGACTTCCTTTTTGTCTATCCCAGCCTGCTGAAAGAGCTGCTCTTCTGATATCACCTGTAGTGAGCTCTGAGCTGGTGCTCGTCTCCCACACAGCTCCGCCAGAGAGGCGTTGTCTTTGAAGAACTGCTAAAAACTGACAGACTCAGCATTTTGAGACGTTAAAGTGAAACTGAAATAAAGAATAGGGTTTTCTGAGCTGCCTGAGTTGAAAGGCCGCTCTGTTGCTCGGTGGTTTTGCCTCCAGGAAAGTCCTTGTTCCAGCTATGTCAAGTCAAGTGGTCTGCCAAGCTGATACATTTGGTTTAACGTTGTCGTTCTCTGCTTCAGACCGGTGGAGTCGAGATGTGATGTGATGGGGCGAGGACTCTTTCTGCATCATGGATGAATGTTTCTCGAAGCCTCCAAAAGCCAACCCTGTGGAATATGTATTAATTTGCATGTTTGCAATATTTTCTAACCAACCTTTCCCCACTAAAAGTAGGATGAGAGAAATGCCCAAGGTTACAAACATTTCAGGTTGCTCTTATAATGGAGTTCACTAGGTGCTGCCCATGATGCTAAAAAGCCTGATGATAAAAGTAAAAATACCTCCTGCTGCATTTCATTAATTTATTTAAGGACACAAGTACTAGCAGCAGAATCCACTTAAAGTACTCATTAGGCAGCAGAATAGCCTGTGATATTTATTATTGATGAATTCATATGTAAGCAGCATTTCAAATGTTGTAATTGATTGAAGTGAAGCTTATTTTAACAATTGTATCCATTGTTGAGTAGTTTAATCATTGCATAATATTTCATAAAATGGTCATGTATGTTAATCTAATGTGTCTAACGACAGCTGTCAAATAAATTTAGTGGGGTGAAAAGTACAACATTTCTCTCTGACATGATGTGAAGTAGAAGTATAAAGTGCCAATAAAGGCTTTAAAATTCAAATTCAAATTAAAGTAGGATTGAAAATAAAACAGAATGAGAAAAAGAAAACTATATACTATGTATATATAAAACAATATACTATATATATGTATATATATATATATATATATAGTATATAGTTTTTTTCTCTTTCTATTTATTTTCATATATATATACTGTACATATATAAATAAACACAAATAGCTATTTCTATGGTGCTCATATTTAATACAATGTTCAAGCAAATATTTTTTAGCATAGATTTTAGATATTCTTGATGTAAGTTTTATGTATTTTATTGTGGTTTATATCATGGTCTTATGTTCAAGTCAGGTGTGTGTTCTATGTTTCACCTTGGGACGGTGAAGTTAAAGTTAAAGGGGAAGCTGTAACCAGTAACCTTTCAGCTACAAGGCCGACTGCCCAGGGACCAGCCCCAGTTTCCCAAGTTCATTGCAACACCAAGTGTTGCAGTTAAGAGTACTTGTATATACAGTGGGTACGGAAAGTATTCAGACCCCTTTAAATTTTTCACTCTTTGTTTTATTGCAGCCATTTGCTAAAATCAAAAAAGTTCATTTTATTTCTCATTAATGTCACTCAGCACCCCATCTTGACAG